>VWZO01007556.1:97775-120188 GCA_013396975.1 Bucco capensis | reverse complement strand
TCTGTCCCAAATTGGCCTTTGCAGCCAGCAGCGCTTGGAAAAAGCGCTTGGGAAGAGCGTGGATGGAGCCCTCCCCGGAGCTGTGTTCACAAAGCCTGGCCATGATGATGATAATCTCATATTTATGACTGTAACATAACAACATAGCATAGAGGAATATAGCCATGGTGTGACAAAACAGGTGGGGATGTAATTTAGAGACAGGCAGGCACACAATGATAAGACACAGGCTTCTGATGGAGACACAATGGCTATAAACAAGCCACTAATGGTCAGTTAAGGAGATGCAAACCTTGCAAAATCAATTTTACAGGCAAAAAGAAAGAACAAAGAACAAGCACCTAACATATGTAAAGCATAGCATAAATAGTGAGTTCAGATTGAAAACTACTGAACAAACAGCAAGTTGTGAGTAGTAATATGAACAGAACTACTAAGAATTCTTCAAGCAGACAGGATTTAAATTATACTAACAATAAATGGTTGAATTTACATATAAGGTGTGTTTCTTTTTTGGTCATGAAAATATCTTCAGCATAAAATTTGCACTTCCTTGCAGCACCTTTTGGAACTAATTCCTAGATGTTATTAAACTGATCAATCATTTCTCTGCAGGGTTTACATCCATACCTGGGAAAGTAATACATTGCCCTTAAGAATTATGTAATCCTGTGGTATTTCATTAATTTCTTTTTCTTTATTTCCTTTTCTTCTTCTTTTTTTTTTTTTTTTTTAGAAACAAAGATAGAAATTTTCTGTTGAAATAATGCTAAATCACTCATCTTATGTTTGATTTGCGCTTAACTTTTCTGTATAAATCTATGATCTGTTTTTGTGTGTACAATATAAGCTATTATTGTGTGTTCATACATAAACATATGCCTATATATTATTACTTTTTATTTTTAGGCTGATGTAACATGAATTAACAGGAATAATTCACCTGGGTTTTTTTACTACTAATGGTCACAGTTTTCATTTTTTAAACGTGTTTTGTTTTCAAACTAAAAATAAAACTGAATCATTTTCTCCTTTGAACTGAATGTTAAAAAAGATAATTGTTCTAAAAGAGGTTGCACAATAACCTGGAAATACGATGCTTTAAAAGGAAAAGCACCACAATTTATTTAAACTTCTTATTAGATAGAAACATGTGCAGTTCACTGAATTCCACAGAAGGTGGGCTAGTCATTACGTTTCAGTAACTGGAAGAAACAATAAATCACAGCTTTTGCTTTTACAGCCCATTACACACAAAGGTCTAAAAACTTTCCATAGTTGTTTGCAAGCTTCAGACTACTCCAGCTGCAGTCTTATGCTTTCCAACTTTCTGTCAATAATAGATGCTATACTACACAGTGAATAGGAAATTAGGGTAGAAGAGAGGTGTGAAATCACTATCTACAGAAAGACTATACAGCAAGGCTGTGAAGAATAGTTCACTGGAGGGCTATGTAGTCTCCCAGTGAACCTGAGACAAGATAGATTACATTCTCATTAATGACCGTTGAACAATCAGTGAATTTTTATATGTTAGAAAGGAGAAAAAGTGATGAAGTTATTAAAAAGTGTGGAAAGGTAAAGTAGGAGAGAGAAATAGAGGTGTAATTGCTTTGGGAAGATATTTGATTGAGATCTACTGTAGTTGGCTAGGAAAAAAAATAGTGTGAAAGATGTATAGATCTTTCTCCTGCTTTTGATGGCTCACAGGGAAGTCATGCCCTCTTAAAGCTTCATTCTGTGTAGAAGCTTAATATCCTTCAATTTTTCTTAAAATATCCTGCAATTGACTTGCCCTTCTGCATTTATTAAACAAATCTACTGCTTCTGATGCACTGCAGTTCTGAAAGAACCTTTTGCTCCCCTGCCTGTTCCATAATTCCACTTTTCTTCCTGAAGTGGCTAAGTCAGGTCTTCCTCTCACTTCATTTAGCCTCTTCCCCACCACATCAAATGGACCCACTAGGAAATGTGCTAATTCAAAACCATGTCAGGACAACATCAACTGTGTGAAAGAGGGAAGCTTCTCTAAGAGATATAATGCCTCCCACATTGAACTAGAGGAAACTCCAGGCATCTCTAGACAGCTGAAGCAAGTCCTGCTATCTGTGTCTTACACTACAGGCAAGAGGATCTTGCAGTGCAACCAGGCTACCTGATGACTGCAAGGCAGACTGTACTATCCTCAGCAGACATATGTCCATTAAAATCAAAAATGATTGTATTCCTAAACGCCCTGTGGGAGATCTTGTACTGTAAGCTGCAATGAACAATACATGTGGTATAAAAACCTAAGTATTTCCACTGTGTACGTCTAATATGTCTAACTTGGTGACTGATTTGTCCTTCCTTTTGGGATGGTTTGGCCCTTTCTGAAATATGTCTAGTTCACTTGACACTGGTATTATGTATTCATATAAGTAATCTATCATAACTGTATCTGCTGTTTGCTATATTGGTGACAAGTTGCTTCACCAGTCATACATTTTTAGTAACGTGTAACAGTTATTGTTATCCTATTGATTGTTGCTATACAGTTGATTGCTGCAATTATTGACTGCTGCTATGATACTGCTTGAGACTACATTATTGATTAGTGATATTAATTTGTAATAGCTGGAGATAGATATGTATATACACATATTCACTTGATGGGGGAAAGGAACTGTCAGCAAATTCATTGGACAAAGCTGTTGTCAGACTCCACTGCAACTGGAGCTTTGTCTTCACGGCCAGGGCCATTGTCTCTGGTAGAAAGGTGTAGCAACATGGCCCTGGCCGTGAAGACAAAGCTCCAGTTGCAGTGGAGTCTGACAACAGCTTTGGCACCGTTGCTGTATCACTGACAGTCAAATAATAAATGCCTTTTGGAAACCAGCACACTGTCATTGCTGGTTGCCAATGCAAGTAATCATCTCATGATGAACTTTTCTGAGCTCAACTGCTGTTATATCTGTTTGCTTGGATTCTTTCTATATAATGGCAAAGTACTTATTTTCAAGTCCAATTAACGGGATGCTTGCTTTCTCCTTTGTAACCACAGATCATTTTTCACAGATGGATGTCACTTTCTAGGAGGAAAGACAGGATTATGACTAACTCTTTTTTTTGTTGTTGTTTTCCTCATAAGGCAACAAATAATGTGAATCAGTGTGCAGTGAAGACTATCTGAATCTTGTTTATCAGAAGTCTTGGCAAATAGCCACAGTCTAGCAAACTGACCGTTAAGTTTCAGCTGGTTTATTTCCATCTGGTCTTGTTTGTAATGCTTCCAGTATGTGTAACTTAATAGTACTAACACGGCTCTACAACACAAGCAATCCTAAAAAGTTTTATAACTATTTCCAATCAATGGACCTTCTGAAAGCTATTATTTTCTATTTAAAGATAAGGAAATCAAGGAACAGTAGTTTTCAAGGCAACCGTTGGAAAAAAATCTCCTTGAGTTTTAAGATGCTGACTTTGAAACACTTTAATACTACCATGCTTTTTTAATATGTCAGCACCTGCAGCTCTCATTGCCTTTAACTGCTATTCTCTGTGTTGAGTGTCTTTCACAACAAAGCTCTGTGGTAGGTAACAAAATGAAGACACCCTAACTTTGTGCAGGTGCTTGTAAATGTGGACCTCCTAAGTGATTTGCACAAAGTCAAACAGTGAGACACCATTTAAACAGTAAAGGAAATGGTCTGCTGCCTGTCGCTGTACTTTGGAAACATGCTGCTTCTCAGACAGTAGAGTTCCTCCAATTAGAGAAGAGTGGTCTATTAAACTGCAAGGAAAATAGTAATAAGTTACTACAAGAGAATAGATAATGCAAGAGTAAAGATCAGACAATACACAGTGCCTGTAACTTAAAAACCATAAGGACAAATGGTAGCTGAACTGTTCTTTAATCCAGACAATCTCATTATAACTGCAGAGAGAAGAGGCTCAGCTGCTAAATAGTAGCCACTTGTTTTGCTATGTCATTCAGATCATTTTCTACTCAAGCCATGGTAAGAGGAAGTTACACTGGGAATTGATACAGATGCCTACATCTGTGCAACTTAAATATAAGTGGAGTAAAGAAGATAAAAATCAGAGATACATTTTAGAGACAGTCGTATAAGAATTTAAGGAAGATAGCAGAGTTCAGCTCTTTGTTTATCAAGTAGATGTCCAAGGAGGAAAATATGTGATTTGAGTGTTTTAAAATTCTTTTTTAAAAATATCAGTATTGTTAAAGCCATCTTGAAATTGTGATCAACAAAGTGTGCTGGCTTGGACCAGATCCCAGGTTCTGAACTACTAAAGGATGAACACCAAAGACATTAATTTGTGTTGAAAATGTTACTGCAATACACATGAATGTCTGTATGCAGACACTCTTTCATTGCCTTCTTAATGGGAGCTCAGCTAACTGGGCTAATGACTGAAGCCCCCATCCATCACCCTGACACCATTATGTGCCCACATTTGTCCTCTTGCTCCTCTTCCAACATTGTCCTGTTCTTCAAATCCCAGTTAGGTTACAGCTAGTGCAACTGTCTGTACTAGAGACCCCCTCAGCTCTTTATTTGTCCTCATTATTCCTGGTGTTCTGATTATCTTCCCTTCTGCCCTCCTCTCCTTACTCCACATCCCCTTCCCTTGCTTCTCTCTCTCAGCCTTGGAAGTTCACCTCTGATAGATGCCACAGTAAAACTGGGGGAACACTGCTACATCATTATAGATTTAGATGAAGATGCATGGCTATTCTATGCAAGTCCCAGGATTTCTGGGTGATTTTTGTCCTTTACTTTTTTCTTTTGTATAAATATATATATATATATATATATAAAGGTGGTTTCCAAATCAATATTGCTTTTTCTGTTACTGCTGGATTATTCAGACCTGCTTTGATACGTTATTGAACGTCATCATGTTACTAGTGCGTGGAGAAATATCATCAAGTAAAAAGATCTCTCCAGCTCATCTTGTGACACAAGTCATAACAATATTTATAACATTGATCTGCTAGTAACATACAAAGCACTTAGGGAACTACAGGCCAGTCAGGCCCACCTTGATCTCTGGGAATGTCATGGACTAGCTAACCCTGGAAACTATTTCCAGGCATGTTTCCTCTTCCCTTTCTTTTTAGTCTTGCCCATTTTAGTCTTACCCTCTCCTTCCCTCAACAGGGGACCTCTCATGATTGATGGACATTTCCTAAGGATAAGAATTATCTCCTGAGTAGCTGAACTGCTAGCATGGAACACTATATCATCCTTAACAATTATCATCAATATTTATAACACTTTTATGTACAACAAACTGAGTCACATTAGCAGACAGGGATGAAACCTACACAGATTCATTGTAAGAATTGTGAAGCAGCAGCAGTAGGTCATCTACTTAAAATTCCAGTTGCATCCCTCTTGAAAGGAATTGCCTCTTTAAGTAGTTTCTCCTTTTTGAATGACAGACTCTCTGGCTTTTTTTAAATGTCATTCTGTTACACTGGCTAGATGAATATAAAATTTACCAGATTTTGATAAGGAAGGAGAATGGAGAAATAAGTTAGATTTTCTTCTAAATATGCCCAAGAGTGGGGATGAGGGAGCTAACATTTAATATATTTGATTATTATACTTAGGGAATTTTCTAGTTAAGTTTGCCTTGAGAATATTGAAGAAAATACTGTAGAACAAGAAGACTTAAAATTGTATGAAAGGACTCTTAAATATCCCAAAGTTAATGCATTTATGAAGGTAATATAAATATTTACAGCATATTAATTTCAGTATGTAAAACTTGAATGTGCCCCAAGACAAAACTGCCAGAAGCCACCTTAGTAAATTACTGTTCCTTATATGCATTTGTCCTTAACTTATTTAGAGATACTGATCTCTAATTGTTTCACAGGATGAGCACACATCTCTTTTTCTCCTATATAAATGAAGAAGCAGTTAGTTGTGAAAAACTGAAATAATTCTGGCAAATAATGTTAACTGAAATAATGTTGGCAACACATAATAACTTACAAAGTGAGCAGATATAGATATAGACTTTTGTTTAGGCGTGTGTTCATGAAGGTATGAAACTAAAAATTATCCTATAGTTATACCTTAACTGAAAATTAGTAACAGTTAAAAAAACAGAAAAAAACATAATAAAGGACTTCTTGTATGAGTCTTTCTACAAACCCCACAATAATCATTAATCACCAGAAAAAAAATGAACCTGTTCTTGAGAACACATTTCATCTAAACAAGTTATTCTATCTAGGCATGACATTTTGTATTAATGAGTATTTTTCTAAAATCACTATTATTTATATAAGCCTGCCATTTATTACCACAAACCAAAAATACAGCACTATATGACTTTTTGTTATTGCAGAACCAGTCCATAAATCATGGCTTCACACAGGTTACAAGGTAGCTAACAATAACTGTGGGCTGAGTCAAGGAATGATCCTGTGTTCACAAAGGGATGACCTTGTTCTTGCCTTAAGAAAATATTTTAATTAAGGATTTTAACAAATAACAGTTTAATACACACATATGAAGCTAAATGGAAGCAGTTAAGAATTTCAAATACATGCTAGAAGGGGAATTGATTTTGGTGTTCCTTTAGAAGCAATCCCAACTTTGTACTACTCTCTCCTATTAACCTTGCCTGAATTAAGACCTTTTCATTAGAGAGGAGTTGAAGCAGTATAGGGACTGTCTGTGGATGGAATTTAACATAAAGTAGTGCCAATACTTGAATGAAAACATGATTTGCTCAAAATTACCTCCATAAATCTATATTAAATTACTGTGACCTTTGTAATGTGTGAAGAATTGCTTTTTTTCTCTACTTACTGTACTTGTATAAATAGAACTAACTGAAATTTGGCTATCATTCATATTCAGCATTGGATATGTAGAGTGAATCTCACTGAAAAACTATCAGATTCAAAACATGTATCTTGTTTTGACCAAGCCAGTCCCAATTAGAAAACACATTTCTTTTGCCTTATCACATATATCAATCATCTTTCACTCTGTCAGTTGCCATGTGAAATTCACTGATTTCATAAACCTTCTCTTTCCTTAGATTCATTGTGAGGAGATATGTTAAAATACATACAGTAGCATAAAATTCTTTCTTGTATTAAATTTGAAATAAGTACCAAACATACACTTTTTTTTTTCTCTTTCAGAGATTGATTTTTAAGTAATAATTTTCTATGTGAGAAGAAATTTTATATGGCTATTTTTGAATAAAGCATCTTTATATTTAGACAGGCAATCTTAACATTTCGTTCAGTTCGTTACTTTTCATGCATTTATTTCTTCAGTTGTTTTTGAAAGCCAAAAGGAAATAGAGATTAAAAATCTCTTAAATCCTAACACTTCAGTCCCAGTCAATGAAAGCAAACAATGAATTCATCTTTTCTGATATTAACTGAAGAGTGGTTTGTAATGTGATTCATGCTTTTAGAGGTAAATCTACAAAAATTCATTTTCCATTTAGTCAATGACTGTACATTTAAAGAGAGTGACACCATTATATCCTGGCAGGTTACCAGCTACATTAAAGGAGCTGCTCATATGATCATTTATAGTCCTTCAAAGGAAATGCACTTACAGTTATCTGGTATATAAATTTGGGGGTTTAATACATGGAAAATATAAAACTTAGTAGGACATCACTTCTGAGTTCCAAGAAATTGTCAAAATGTTCACTGAGCTCAGGTTTTCCATCAATTATGTGAAATCTTAATAACCTGTAATACTTTCTTCAGTTTTCTTGACACTTTATACAACTTTGTCTATGGCAGTAAATAGGCCAGGTTTTAGTTCAAAGAAATTTGCAAAGACAAAGAAAATGCAAGTAAAAGTAGAAAATAATAGTGTTTACCACTGGCAGTTGTGAAAACATAAATATAGGGAGTGCATTTATGTAGTAATGCTAAAATTTTATAGCAAAATAGGACATTTCTTGTACACATTTCTATGGCTAGGCAGACCTGTCCTCTCTCTCTCTCTCTTTCTCTATATGTCTTGGGCCAGCATTCATTGCCTGATAAGGGTAATGTACTGTAGAATTTTTATGTAGTCAGGTAATGAACTAATACCTAAGGATTTCTAGTTCCGTTTAATATTTGCAGAAATAAGCTAGAATTCCACTGTGGTGTGTATTTTCAAATAAAAATGCTGTTGAAAAGCTTGAAGATATTCTAATAAACTGAATAATGATATTGCTAAACAATGTAATGAAAATGGGACTCAAGAAATATTGTAAACAAAAGGTTTCTGTTAAATTCTGAAACAAAGATATTTCAGTGTAATTCCTGGGAATGCTAAGCCAAGCAAAGTATATATTTGAAATGCAGATTATGAGTTTAGGAAATAAAAACTTTTGGAGTAAGAATGACACTTGAAATTTCTCTTCTGTCAAGGAGGTTTTGTGTGACCTTGGGCAAATGAAGAGAGGCCTGAGATCTTTGGACCTGTTCTTTCCAGCTAGGATATTGAAACACAAAGTGCAAAAGTTGCATGTGATGCTGGTGTCTGTTCTCTTCAGACTTCAAGACTTATTACTGTATTGTTACCAGATGTTTTCTGTTAATTCCTGAAGAGGTGCTGTATAACTTTGAGAGGCTGAAGTTGTCTTTATTAGAATAGGAGATTGGTGTAAATGATTTCTCTTCAAGACAATTTTTTCATATGACTCTGTGCTAAACATCCTCGTGGCTCTTTTCTCTATTTAAAAGTGTTTTCTCCCTTTGAGAAACTAGTTTGCTGAGCCATAGCTGTTTTTACTGGGTTTCTTAGAGTACATAAGCCATACTTCATAACACAATCTCATAACACACAATCACAAAATCAGGAGGGCATGCCACTATGATGTTATTAGATGACTTGAACTCTGTTTCTGTCTTTGGAACTTAACTATATATCAGACTTCTGCAATACATTTTCCAAATAAATATATTTTTCTTCCAAAAATTTTGCTACCTATGATAAATTACACCTCAAGCTGCATGTAGCTAAGACTTTCTTAAAATCAGCACATATTTTTGCATCCAGCCATTCATATTGGCATGTTTAGGGAGCAAGTGCTGTAGTAGTCAAAAACATGTGAGGAAAAAATAGTTCTTGAGTTTCAGATAAGTCATTCTTCTGCTTTCTCAGATATGCATATGTAAGTCAACAGAACTGAACATCATTTGCATGTTTTAATTGATGTTACATCACACTGAAGAGAATAGAGGGATACCAACAATTACTGATTCTTGAATGATAAAGCACAAGCCAGCTGAAATTGGTGTGTTTGCTTAAAAATGATTTCTCATTCAGTTTCTCCAAAAATTAATTGCAAACAGGGTCAGGCAATGCAACTGAAAAAATTGACTCATAAAAGTGCTTTCTTAAATTTCTAAACTCAGGAGAACCAGAAGGATATCATCTTCCTTGCACAGTGGAGTGTTAGTGATCTTGATTCTACTTTGAATGTACAGTAATTAAATTTAGTGCATGTATCTCAAGCATATTTGTGAATTTCATTTTATCTTTAATGTATGTGGAAATATTCCTTTTGCTAGTCATTAAAAATATGACAGTGTGCAATTTTCAGTAATTGCCAACTCTGACGTGTTTAATAGCACAAATTTTGTGTCCAACATGACAGTTCTGTCTCTTAGAATCAATGATTAGACTTGAGGGCACCAGCTTGGTCATCAAGATCAATACTAGAAAAAATAGAGCTTGTCAAGACCTCTTGGCCCCTTATTGATTCCAATTGGGCACTGTAGAGAACTTAATAATGATCTTACAGCTGTTGGCCAACAAACAGAACCTTCTTGTATTGATTTCAGTAGAGGCAGATGAATAACACAAACACAATTATCCTGGAAACTGGATACAGAGCTTCCAAAGGGTACATGTGGGAGGTGTGGTAGTTGCATGGAAGAACTTTCAGGTAGATTTTAAAGTGGATTCATGTTAGAAAGAATGCAAATTGCTGAAGAAAAAGGTTTTCACTTTCTCTTAAAAAGGCATGCCTCATTTTGCCTGGCAAAATCTCCTAGTTTTTCTAAGATTACATGAAAGGGGTTTTGGTATGAAGGTGATTCTTTCCCATATTTTTATACCAATGTGATGTAATGTAAATTATAGGAAGATACTTTTTAAAAGATCCTCATTTTTCTCGATGTTCTCTCTCTTGCAATTCCTCCTTCTCCTCAAGTTGCAAAGTTCAGGTATCATTCCAATACTGTAGTTTTAAACAAGTAAACCCCTCTCACTCTTACTGGAAAATTTAAAATATTCATTTTGAACCTTTTGTAAATAATGAAAGATTTTACAGTGCCTCCTTTCACCTGGAGGGTAAAACAGCAATCAGACCTGCATTACTCTGAGCATTGTCCTGTCCAGTAAGGAGAGGATTTGATGAACAGCTTAGTCAGTAGCAGTGCTGGCCTAAACAGAACAGCACTCCTCTTCATCCTCCCCTGCCACAGCCCTTGGATACCCTTGGATACCTGGACAATGCCACTGCAGCTACTGCACAAACTGGAGACCAACCCTCTTTATCCTCTTCTTTCTGTTAGACAACATGAATAAGCACATGCTTATTAACATGAAGTTAACTTCCCTCTGTTTAATTCCCATTATCCCACACATTTTTCAGGGTAGGTGGTACAGACTTGCCTCTTTGACACTAGTCACCATTTCTTCTCTGTTATTCAATTGTTTTCCAGATAACACTTACCTTTTGGAGTGAGGTGCATTAAACCTTTCTCATTAGCTCTCACCTTTCTTTTGTAACCCATCTCTCTGTACCCAGTAAGTTAGCCTCTCTGCCTTTTACTTTATTCTTTTAGCTATGACAAAGCAGAAGAAATTAGACATGGATTTACACTCAGAAATGAAGATGTTGCATTGGGGAGCATTATTTAGCAGGTTGCTAGGGCTAGGACAAAGGCTGCACTGATGATCTTCAAGGTCTCTTCCAGCTCTAACTGTTCTATGATTCTATGTTATTTCAGTATCAAAAAACAAAGCAGAAGGAGTTAACAGGAGAAAAATTATTATGGACCAAGGAACAAGTCAAGAGAGAAAACATTTGGAAATACTTGAATCTTAATTTTTCTTTCACAACTTATTTTCTCTCACGTATTACTTACAGCATGTGGCCAAATTAGTAAGAAGTCATGTGATATAAATACTGTGGCCAAGTGACAACTAATGTATAGGGCAGATGTAAAAATAATCAAAAAATACTGAAGGATCATAAACGTTCAGGAGTATTTTGTGTGTTACGTTACGGAAGAAGCTAAAACTAGGAAGAAGTGATGAAACTAAGAAAAGAAAAATGCACATCAAATATTAGGGAACACACCAACAAACCTGGAAGACATATTACGAATCATTCAGCTAACTATGTGTTCATAAACATAATCTGAAATACTACTTAATAGATTAGAATCAACATCATTACTTCCAAGAAGGCTGCAGAGGGCCTGTTTGCAAAGGCCTGGAGTGAAAGGACAAGGGGCAATGGTTTTAAATTGGAGAAGAGTAGATTTAAACTGGACATTAGAAAGAAGTTGCTCCCCACGAGGGTGGTGGAACACTGGCCCAGGTTGCCCAGGGAGGTGGTTGAGTTCCCATCCCTGGAGGCATTGCAGGTGAGGCTTGCCAGGGCTCTGGGCAAGCTGCTCTAGTTGGGGATGTCCCTGGCCACTGCAGGGGGGTTGGACTAGATGAGCTCCAGAGGTCCCTTCCAACCCAAACCAGTCTAGGATTCTGTGATTCTATGATCAGAAAATCCCAAAGAAAATTAATATAGTTTTAGTCACCATTACATTCGTAAGAGACACTAATTAGTCTTCAAAATGGTTGTTTATTTATTAGTAAAGCCATCTGTATCCCATCAAATGCCATTTCACTGAAAGCAACAAAAGCCCACAGATTCTGAACTGACCTGGCAATCTGGAGCTGTCTGTTTTTCACTGAGCTGATGTTCATTGTTCTAGCTATGACTATAGTTTTCTAGTAGTCAGGTTACTCTTGCCTGAGTTTTTTGTTTTGTTGTGAAGATCACATATCATAAAGCTACAATAAACAATAACAAACATTAGCTCAGGGAAACATCCTTACATTGACATTCATCAATGCTGAGGAAGCCTGCTATGTAACTTCAATAGGTAACAGCTGAGAATCAGAAGAGTAAAAGTAAGAAAACTCATGGTCTGAATGAGGTTAGAAGCAGAACACCACTTGGCTCAGCAAAAGTATCCCTGTCACCAACACTTGTTTTGGTCATAAAGCCAAAACACTGCACCTTACTAGCTGCTATAAAGAAAATTAACCAGCCCAAACCCGTACACAATCAAATAAAAGTCAGGAATTTGGTTACAATGAATTTCACATAAAAATTCCAGGCTCTTGATTTTTGGCCTTTGAGTTCCACAAAGGAACAGCTACAGAAGGTAAGAGCAGAACTGTATCCAACCCAGTAAACTGTAGAAAAATGACTCAATAATACAGACCTAGAAATAGGACAAACTTATTGGAAAATCTTTACAGCTTCCAGGAATCTTCGATGGAGAGAGATTTCATCAGAATTTGTCCTCAAAATTTGCTAGGTATGAAAGGCCAAAATATACATAAATATTTTGTAATATTATCCATAATAAGGGATGAATGTGTGAAGACATACTGGAAATCATTGCTTGCCTAAAAATAGCTCTTGTGCACTCTATCTTCAATATTTTGCACCTCAAGACTACATAATAGCATGTGAAGATGTCATTTGAATGATAGCAATTGCCTGAACATTAATGTTGAACCCATTTGCACAATCACAGCCCAATTCTGAGCATATCCACTGCTATTTATCTCCATTCTGTAGTTTCACCTGCCTCTTCCTTCCTATGAATAAATCATTGGAACAGATGGCAAAAGCTTACCAATAAAAGGCACTGTCATTCTCAGCATAAGCCCACCACACTCAACTCAACACATACTTGCTAAAGTAAAGCAGCACCTCTGGGTTTTGGGAATGTATTCTGTTAGAATTGCTGATTGTATTATTTGAACAGTTAACCTAAAATGGACCTTTTTGCTACAATCTTAGATTGATTACAGATGGCTTGTTTCGATTAGGTTCACTTTGAAGGCTAGGCATATGCAAAGCACACACACAGAATTTCATATCCTGTGGTGAGAGAACAGGATTCATTGCAGAGCAGCCAAATTTTGAAGATGAAACATTATTGAAATGTGATGAGACTATTAGTCAAAGATCTTGCTCATGTATGATTGCTTATGAATGTCTTTAGCTGCAGCTCAGGCTGAGAATCTTCTTGTCAGCACAGTAAAGTTAAAAGTGAACTAAAGTATTTTCTGCAATCCTTTCTTTCTGTAAGTAATATGAATGGTGTAGCTTCATCATTGATCTAAGTAATATTGACATAAGTTTTCTTACTAGTACTCACACTGTAACCACCCACACATAGTATAAATATATAGATATAAAAAGTGAATAAATATAAGGATAGCATAAACACAAATAAAGATTGAAATAGTAGTCTTTGCCTTTATCCCTAATACATGTCTGAACTGTCAAAATTCATTGCCATCCTTTGCATCTTTTCTTTATGATTGTTATTTCTCTCAGATTGTGTTAAGACACAGCCTGGAGAATGTATTTTTTATTTAGAATCAATTTTTTTCCCATTTAAGTCCTCTTATGCCTCATTCAAGTCACCAGCTGAATATAATCTAGAAATTACAATGTTAGTGAAGCTGTACAGATTGACCTTGTTTTATACTGATATGTACCCTGCACAGTAATGCACTTTTCTACAGTACTAACAGACAACCCTACATCAAAACTCTAAGAACATCCCATGAGTAAAAAGGCCTGGGCATGAATCCTTAATCCTGCCTTACCAGAAAGAGGAAGGAATAAAGAATTGCCTAGTTTGCTTTCAGGGTTTTTTTTAGCTCTGATGTAATATGAATTTACACAAAGGTGAAACACTTGAATTTGGTGATTTGCAGATTAATATATTCACTAAATATTCAGTGCATCCATTAAGGATTAACCATTCTGGGACAACCTAGATTGTAATGAAATGGGCATTTTTTTCATTTTCTCCAAGTGTCATTTTTCTCAAATTTGTGAACTGCATAAAAAAATTTTGACTAGGAATAATGCTATTATTCAATATATATATATATCTTTCTGCTAAGTTAAAAATGGCTTAATGGAACTTTTAAAAGGCTTTTGAAGTGAATTTAGTGAAGATCAAAGTGAGAGATTTGAAAGTCCCAGATCCCAAACTGAAAAAACCCTACCTAATTAGTGTGTTGCATTAATCACTGACTGAGGCACTGTGTTTCAACAACCCCCACTACTATGATTCTACTCACTGACATAGCACTGATAAAACTTATAGGAGCCAAAACCAAATAACAAAGAAGATAACTATCCCCTATCCAGAGTAAACAGTCATGAAGAAAATGTCTATATGTGGATAAAATGTGGCTAGGAGGATGCCCATGAGGCAGCAATGTGCCCTTGTGGCCAAGAGGCCAATGGCATCCTAGGATGCATTAAGAGGAGCGTGGCCAGCAGAGCCAGAGAGGTTCTTCTCCCCTCTCCTCTGCCCTGGGGAGGCCTCCCCTGGAATGCTGTGTCCAGTTGTGGGCCCCTCAGCTCCAGAAGGATAGGGAGCTGCTGGAGAGAGTCCAGCACAGGGCCAGCAAGATCCTGAAAGGAGTGGAGCATGTGCCCTAGGAGGACAGGCTGAGAGAGCTGGGTCTCTTCAGCCTGGACAAGAGGAGACTGAGAGGAGACCTCAGCAATGCTTAGAAATATGTGAAGGGTGAGTGTGAGGAGGAGAGAGCCAGGCTCTGCTCAATGGCATCCAATGGTAGGACAAGAGGCAATGGGAGCAAGCTGGACCACAGGAGGTTTAGTATTAACATGAGGAGGAACTTGTTTGCAGTTCAGGTGCCAGAGCACTGGCCCAGGCTGCCCAGGAGCCTGTGGAGTCTCCTTGTCTGGAGCCATTGCAGAGCTGCCTGGACACATTGCTGTGTGAGCTGGTCTAGGTGATCCTGCTCTGGCAGGGGGGTTGCACTAGATGATCTTTCTAGGGCCCTTCCAACCCCTGACATTCTGTGATTCTGTCTAAGCAAAGCAAAGCATAAACACTGAAAGCTCTTTTATTAATACTTCAAGTGGGTAGTTATTATTCTATCTACAGACATTCTGCCACTGTATTACTTTGCACTTTAAAACATTTGTAAGTATCTGAGTGTTGCAGAAGGTTTCATCTTAAAACCAGTAAGGACTCTTAAATTATAAAGTCTGACCTCTTGTATAACCCAGGTGCTGTAATTTAACCCAGTTACTCAATAGCTTGTAGTGTTATGAAGCAAGACATTGCTTCAAGAGATGAAGAATCTGTCACTCCTGATATCTAGTCAATTATTAAAGAGTTATGCCATATTTCTTGCTAGAAAGACTCTAAATTTAAATTCCAGGTACTGGCTCTTATTACACTTTTCCTACCTAAATTAAAGAGTCTTTAAGTATTCATTATTTTCTCTCCATGAATGCATGGATCTAGGAAATCTTGAAAAATGTACTTAGCTAAATTGCAGTAAGACTTTTAATACACTATAAACATGGTTTAATGATAATGCAATAATCTTATACAAAGTGCTTATGAGTACTGAACAATTACTTGCAGATATCTGACCAGTTAATTACCCATAATCATTTGGCTCATTTACTTATATAGCAATACATGTATTTTAAGCAGAAATATAAAAAGACAAACGATTTTTCTGACTCTACTTATTCTAAGCATTAGAATAAGTATCTATTAGAATAAGTATCTACCTTTAAATGTGTGGAAGATTTTGGGATAGAATTTTATGACCATAAAAGATGAGGATTTACAACATGTAGAATCTGGATTAAGGTTAAAAATAGTACAAGAAAACTTGGATCCATAAGGTCTAAGAGAAATTAAAGCAGCGCAATGAATACACATCAATATAAAAAGATTTTTGATACTCATTATTTTTGCTGTCATCAGAAGATGAGTTAAGTGTTTATGCTTAGAAATGGATTAAATGAGTAAATAATTTGAGTGAAACAGTCTGAGGTGATATATAAAATATTCTGAATTTTATTTGAAATACTCAGATTCACACAGAAGGAAAGAACAACTGCAGAGGAGTTTCAGTGTAAGTTTCAGCTGACCACAAACTATTTTTTTGAATGCCTTATAGCAAGTCATAAACTAGCTTTGACTATGAACATCACATGCCCTGGGTTCACTGTCTTAGCATGTTGTTCTTACTAAAAGATGCATATATTTGATCACAGTTCATGTGTGTGTGACTTTGCTTAATACAAAATACATATTCATAAGCCTTTTTTTCTCCCTCCCATCCCATGGTCATTATCTACCAAACAAAACAGGTAAGCAGAAATCTCACTATTACTAAGAAGTCACAAATTTTGTCAAAATCTTCATTCCTTAGGTGAAAAGAGGAGAGAGGCTTTGTCAGTGAGCCTAATGAGAGACTCCATGGAGGAAATGTGTAGCAGAGCTTTTCCTGCCCGGGCTTCAAGTAATCCAGTAGGTGTAATAATGTAACAAGTGTTTTGGCAGCAAAAGGAGTTGTAAGCCTCAGTTAGCGTCTTGACAGACATGCATAAGTTTGTACAGGACTCAAATCTGTGAGTAAACAGACTTCATTGATTCTGCTGCTCAAAGAATAATTACTTTTTCCTTTGGGATTCCTTTTCAATCCTGGCCTAAGTTTATATTTTTAGAGTTGGTTTGTGTGGAGACAGCACCAGCTCTGCCAGTATCAGTTTTGCTAGTGTTAACTCCTTTACACTTTAGCCACTACATTCTAGACTGAGAGTGGCTTTTTCAGCATTTTTTTCCTTTTTCTTTCCAAGGCAGCNCACCAGGGGCCACAGGAGAACACAAGGGATTGTCAGACTGTGCCCAAAACTAAGATAGCAAAGAGATTATGCATTGTGCAGTGTCTGTGGGCTATAGCTGCTGAGCTAGGAATCTCCTTTCAGTTCTATTGTGCTACTTCTCATAGAAGCAGTTATACTGTGGAATCAAGTATTTCAGTCCAGACTTGTGATGCAAAGAGGTGGCTTCTGGTTCCTGATTCATTCTGACATAGACAGATGTGACATAAGGGCTATATCTCTTACCTGCTGCACTTACAAGAGTTTGAATTAAACTCGTACTCACTTAGGAGAAAAATATGTAAAAACATTGTTGTACAGCAGAATAAAGAGTTATTGATTACAGAATTTAGATTAATAAAGATGCTTTCATTACTGTTTGCTTAAATGCTTGTTGTTGGTGGTGTTACTGGCTTTTAAACTGACTGCACATATTGAAATTGATCATCTAATTTAAACAGCTTGAGAGTTTGAGTCCAGGTAAAGTTCTTCAGACAAAAAACCCTGCTGCTAATCTTTAAAAATTGCTACTATTGATTTATAAAATTCTACTGACTAGATAATGTGCAGGCTAAACTTTGGTGTACTGAATTATTCATAACCAAAGAGCACTCTCTAGAATGGATTCATGTTTACAAACCAGACATTTTACAATTAGTAAAACAGCAACCACATTTTCTTGTGCTACATATAATGAGGAAAAATTGATGGTATTTTGATTAAGAGATCCCAAGCTGACTGTGAGTATCAGAAGTGATTTATGCAGCTGATTGGAGGATGAAAGCCAATGGTTTCAAGCACTTTCATCCAGCTAGTCAGAAAATTATTACCAAGATCACAGAAACAAACAGCTGTTGAACTCACTCCTTTGGCCAGGAATAAAAAATACCTGAATACAAAAATACCTGAAGCAGAGGCACTCTTTTTCTATTATTATTTTTTATATTTTTATTTAGGCTTTTGTTATTCTGATTCATAATCTTTGGCAAGAATGTGATTCTTATCATTTATTTCACTGGAAGGCTCTCCATTGACACATCCAAATGATCAATATTTGTTTTCCTCAGGCAGGCAAAGAACCATACTCTAAAATCCACAGGCTTTTTCTTTTTAAATCATTACTTTTTTGACTGGAAACATACAATTCACTGAAGTAAATCCTGGCGTGTAGTTTCCCATCTGGAAGGACTATAATGATTCCCTATTATGCTGACTCATATTCTGTCATTATTTCTTTGTACACCCATTTCTGTCTGGCCATCTCCAGCCTTTCACTTCGATATTTTAACTTGTACAATATGATTATAATATGTATGTTATGTATAAAAAGTTATATCATCTTCTTATATCAAACATTTATAGTAATTCTTTTCTATATGTTCAAATCAATTGCATACAAGGTTTTTCCATTGCACTACATAAACATACATACAGGCAAAGTCATAACACAGAGCTCAATCCTTTCAATTAGTTTGGTTCTTTTATATATAAAATCACAGAACTTACACAGCTTTTGAACCCAAATAAAGATCTAGATGTGTCATAGACACCATTCACAACAGTAATGTCAGCATCTTATTTGAAAGTGTTTATAGACAGCTTTTTGTTATCTCTGACTTATGTATAAAGTTCACTCTCAAAAAGTAAGGGTAGAGGGAGAATTTCACACATGAGGAAATACATGGTTTGAAGAATAGGTTCAAAGAAAGCATTTATATAAAATCAAAGCAAATACCTTTATGAGGAAAGAACAGCCCTGGTTGATAGAGAATTTATGTAACTTTAGGTATTGGTAGGATGAATATAAAAGGAAGTCACAAGTCTGCTCTTTATAATAATGTGGATATAAACCCAATATACTTAAGCATGAAGAAAAGCAGTTGTGAAGTTCTACAATTTCTGCCTATTGGGTTGGTTTTGTTTTTTTCTTCTTTTTTGGCAGTGTTGTAGTCATCAATCCTTTCAGAGCATTAATTTACCTGCTTTTGAAATGAAAAATGAAGATTCCTGCTTCTACCAATAAATGTCTACTATGTTCTTAGGGCTAAATTTGTGCAACAGCATAAAGAATACAACTAATAGCAAAAAAAGCTTTCAAGCAGTGCTGTGAATATGGTTCACATTCTTCTTTGTATTTGAAATCTAGCATAAAAGAGATTTTTCTTTCTTTCACCCAGTACCCTATAAGCTGGATATCCAGACTCTGTGTGTTACCTAGATGTTAGGAAAGCAGCTACTCCTGTGAAATATCTGGCATCATACATTCAAAATTAAACAGATCCAGATACAGGACAATTAGACAACTAATGAAATTTATGAGTTACAATAACTTCAAGTTGTTTTTGTCAAAAAGATACTTCAGCTTTTCAGCCTTGCAGCATTCAAAAGTCTGCATGAGTTTGCATTAAACTTTTCAATCAAAAGTCATGTTTCATGTAGGATTTCAATTAGAAAAGTACAATTTCCACCAATCATGTTTTAATTAAGAATTTGCAGTTGGACTTTTTATAGATTAAAGGGAATAGAGGAGCAACAAAAATACTACTAATACAAGAAAATAAACTGTGCCCCATTGAATAGAACCCCAAATAAATTCCTTCAGAACAAGGTTAATGATGAAGGTATGCCATGTACTGTAACAGGAACTTGAAATATCCCTATGGGAAAGAAAAAAATACAAGCAACAAACATAACAAAGATATCAGGATGTGATCATTTTCAGTTCAATAATTCAAGAAAATAATAATTCAAGGGCCAATGCCTGGAATACAATTGCTGAATATAAACTAAGAAGGAGCTTGGTGGAGATTTTTGATTCATTTCTTTCTACAGTGACTCCTGTGCATTCACTGAATATTCCTGTGCTTGTATCAAAAAAAGAAAAAGAAAAAGGCTGGTTAAGTACCAAGAAACATTAATAATAGTGAATAATACAAATATGAAAAGAAGAAAAGGACAGAAAAGCAATTATGAGAGAGTATTTCTTGCAGAGGTTCAAGGGACTGCCTATTCAGTCTCTTACTTCTAAGGATAAGACTGAAGCAAGAGTGCATACATCAATTCTTTGAGTGAAGGAAAACCTCTTGTCATGAGAGATGCTACAGATCATTGCTTGCTGTTTTCAAGTGCCTATTTCATTTAAAATAATTTGAACAATTATACCAACAGTAATTCAGACACACTGCCTGTTATCAGACCCCCTTGGTATGGTAATGAATGCTCTTCTCAAACACTGATCAACTTCTTCCTTCTTGACCTGCTCTTAGATCCTGCTCAGAAGGAGATCATGTGGGCCATCATCACTTAGAGGTTATTAAGAGATCCTATGCAACCACTCGAGTTGAAGGATTCTCCTTGTTAATTCCTTGCCAAAGAATATCTTTGACTAATTTTGGCCATCAGAAATACTTCTATGGTGAGGAAGCTATCAGAGCTGTGTAGACTGACAGTGTCTACTAGCCTGTGCCTTATCCTGAGACTCTTTGCTGCTTACAAATATGACATTGTTAAAACTAAATAATCAAGAATTTTCTATGCATGCTGAAGCTTTTCAGAACTATTTTTTTTCCTATGAAGTACAGGGAGTAAAAATGTAGGGGAAAGAATAAGGAATTGACAAAATAGCTCTGTAGATCTAAGATGTGTTTAGAGATTATTTTTGCCAGTGCATTTAACAGTATGGGACACTGTTCCCAGTCTTCATAGTGAACATTTTATATTGTCTATGTATTGCAGACTTCAGGGTGGATGTTAGTAACTATCATGGAGATAATTGTGTTTCTCTTTTTTCCTCTGGGAAAGAAGATATTCACATTTTAAGGTTACAATGCATAAACATATGTATGACTAATACGTAAACCTCTTTACAGTAATATTCTTTTTGCAGATTTCAAATTAGTCTCATTTCTAAATATCAACTGCCTCAATTATCTCTAAATCTCTTCACTGCATTGTTTTTTATTTTCTTTCCAGTTAGTTGGAAAGCCTATGTATGTTTCAAATAGTTTTCTAGCTGATCCACACAACAGGCTGTAAAACAAAACTGTCTAATTTCAGACTGCTGAACCTGGCCAGTGAAGTTTTGTAGTGTCTTGCTAACCTCATCCTGAAGTAATCACAGGGAGAAAGAGAATTTTTTTTTTATTATTATTTTGAAGCAAACCCCATTTTTTAATCTAGCCTGAAATATACTGATCTCTGTCTAGTCACCTATCTGTATGACCCATATGCATTTATTCTATTGTAGAGATCAGATATTCTAAACACGTACCTTATGATTTAATCAACAAAATAGTGAGGACTGTAAAGTTGACCTTCACCACTTCATATGCAAAGAAATCTCTTTATATAATTGCCCTTCTTAAACACAGAACATTGAGTCAGTTTTTAATCTGCAGGAGATATAAAGAACCAAACACATAAAGAACCAAATAAGCCTGAAGTCCAATTCATACCAACAGCAAAATAAAATAACAAAAAAAGTAAAGACTAAAGAGGAGGAATAAATTAAATCTTGAAGTAGTCCTTCCTTTGAGGAAGGTGTCTATAATCAAATACATACTATATAGCCCAAACTGAGTAGCTAGAGCACTTTTAGATATTTTTCAGGAGATGTCAGAACGTCTAATTTTAAAAGGTAGGTCAGACTGTAATAGTAAAGCTAAGTTTTTATTTCCTCCATAAGAAGGTTAATACAGTTTTAAAAGGTAAGGAAAGAAAGAACATGCTGTAACCTTTTATCCTTGTCTTTAATCTGACACTAACAAAAAAAAAGAGGAAATGCAGCCTGCCACCTCCTCTCACATCACCACATGCTCTTGTGTGCCTGGAGTGCCCAGACACATGCAGATGGGAGGACAGATGCTCCCAGCAGACAGACATACACACCAGTCCCCTCACAGGGAATGGAAAACAAGACATTTACACTCAGGAGTACAGTGACAAGAAGAAAGAGAGAAAGAAAGAGAGAAAAAGAGAGAAGAAAGGTTGCTCTGCTATGATCTAAATATCCACTGATACTGTCAGGCAGGCACAGTCTGAAAATCCCTTGGGGTCTCCTGTGGCCCCTGGTGCCATAACTGTGCCCACAGCAGAGGGAGCATTAAACTCATTGCCCACGGGAAAGTGTGAGGAGTGATACCCATGTTCCTAGAATCCTTGGATGGGTAGGATGAGCTCATTAGCCTTCTGGCAGTCATCCTAGGAGAAGGACAACTCTGATTCCAAACCCGGGCAGATGGAGCTCGTTTAGCCCTGTGAGGCCTTCCAGCTAAGAGGTTAAACCTCTGTCCTAAGGACTTGGCTGCCAGCGTCCAAGCTTGCTAGGCCCTGGCAGATGAACCTTAGGACTAAAGGGTGGGTCCAGCTCTGCACATGCTGTGTCTCACCTAAAAAAAATCCCTAGTGCAGGCTCGAGGGTGCTATCTGCTA
>VWZO01007556.1:75587-96651 GCA_013396975.1 Bucco capensis | reverse complement strand
GCATTAAACTCATTGCCCACGGGAAAGTGTGGGGAGTGATACCCATGTTCCTAGAATCCTTGGATGGGTAGGATGAGCTCATTAGCCTTCTGGCAGTCATCCTAGGAGAGGGACAACTCTGATTCCAAACCCGGGCAGATGGAGCTCGTTTAGCCCTGGAAGGCCTTCCAGCTAAGAGGTTAAACCTCCGTCCTAAGGACTTGGCTGCCAGCGTCCAAGCTTGCTAGGCCCTGGCAGATGAACCTTAGGACTAAAGGGTGGGTCCAGCTCTGCGCATGCTGTGTCTCACCTAAAAAAAATCCCTAGTGCAGGCTCGAGGGTGCTATCTGCTATCCTCTTTTTATCAGCGCGCTTGGAAAAGGCGCTGAGGAGGAGCATGGATGGAGCCCTCCCTGGAGCTTCATTCGCCAAGCCTAGCCACAACAACCACGATACTGTCAGGGCTGCTAATTAACTACCTATTTGGACTGAAGTCTTCATTATGCTCCAAAGATCCTACTTAGGGCAACTGCAGAGTTCAGCTACTCCAGTGATAATATTCTCAGCATGATCCCTCCTGTATCTCCTCATGAAAATTATCCCAGCTGCATGGTGACATAGAAGATAAGCATGGTTCTCCTGCGGAGGCTGAGAGTGGGGAGAGAAGATCTAGCGTGGAGGAAAAAGAAGCTACATTTCATTGGCAAAATGATTGCTTCTGTAGGCCATTTGGTATGTATGGGGACTAGAAGTTCTGGCAGGATGAAGCTATCAGACACTAAAAATGAAAAATTAAAAGAGTCTTCAGAAGGCTGAGAAAGGCTCGCTATGTGTGAAGGAGCTTTCCTGAAGTCAAGACATACTGCAAATTAGAGCAAAGGTCCTTGGATGGAGTAGAATGGTTTTATGGGGTTTAAAAGCAGGCATGATTTGCAGACAAAACAGCAAGAGGACATCTAACTTACAGAAAATCACTGCTTTTCCTCTTTCTTTCTCCCCAGTTGAGTGCTTTAAAAAAAAATGGTAACACAAATTTCAATAAGTATTTTAAATTCTTAGTTAAATAGCAATTTAAGACTATATCCAGCAATGCAACCTGCTGGCTGGAGTCCTGCCCTGCCAATCCACACCTGGAAGAAGAAAAGCAGACAGAGATACTGCAAAGCCCATAGGGAAGTATTAGCAGCTATATTTGTGGGGAAAAATCATGAAGCTGTCTCCCATCATACTTGTTAGCATGTTCCCTGCTTCTGTCTATCAGAGAACAGTGGGGTTTAATTGCTCTCTACTGGACTAGGGCTTATCAGCATTTTAAAAATTAGCTACAGGCTGACAATACAGAGCAAAATAAAAGAAAGCAAAGATTCAACTAGTGTGCTTCAAGATTATTTAGGAAATCTTGACAGGTGGTATTTATTTGTCCTGTTTAACTTTCATTCATTTAGGTAAATGCTAGCTAAAACATAGAAAACTTACTAATATATAGGAGTGAATTATTCTAAGAAATAACAGTTTCACACAAATATATTCTTATGACTTCTCCTTAATTGCTCTGTAGGACAATGGGAAACAAAAGTCCATCTTACCCAAGCTATTGGCTTGTGCTGAGGTGGATCCTAGTTGACTGACTGCAGTACAGGTTTTGTTTAATATTTGAAATGCTGTAGTTCTTACCAACACTGGAACTAAAAAAAGAAATTCTACAGTATAAAAAAAAAATCAGAGTTATGTTATGTTTAATTTCTATAATCTTAAATATTAAACCTGCAATTTAAAATATATAAGCTCATGCATTCTTGTAGCATTTTACACAAACCCTGTGATTATCCTGTTATGTACTAACAGTCAGATAGATGAATACAAATAAGATGAATGCAAAAAAAGCATCCTAAGAAAATATTAAATGAAATAAAAAAATAAAAATAAATAAATAAACTAATAGAATGACTTTCTACAGAATTGCCATAGTGCTGTTCATATCTAGAAATGTCATTACACGCACCTATGGCTATCCCTAGTCACATCCTTGTGATTGTACATACCTGAAAGAGGATAAATATAGAAATAAGAAAGCAGTGCCATGAAAATAAAAGTGTTTGGTACTGTTTTTTTTTCTGTAACAGAATCTGCTTGAAAAAGACATGTTTTCTGCAGCAGTCCCTCATGCACTGACTGCAGTGCATTTCAGCAGGTAACCTGTATGCCTCAGGTTCTCAGCTACAAAAAGTAATTTACTGACATTTCTTAGACATAATAAATACTACTTGTTTCTTATCACAGTATTTTCTCATTTTGCTATCTGTACAAAATAGTTTTCAAAAACAAACTTCATTACAGGCAGATATAAAAAACCCAGCTGCTTCCAGCCAGCTTCAAGGAACCCAGCACTGGCCAAAGCTGAGCCCAGCAGCAGCACTGCTAGTGCTTCTGTGGCAACCTGGCCTGCACAGCAGCTGTGTCACAGAGGACAGGCAAAATGGGACACAAACAGCCCTGAAGACACATGAATAAAGAGAGTGTAGGGTTGTAGTGTAGGCACTGGAGCACACACTGCCTTGTAGCCAGTGGAGAAGACCATGGAGAGACAGTTTGTAGCCCTGCAGCTCGTGGAGGCCAACATCACTGAGAAAACTCCATTGTACTCCTGAACATTTATTGGCTGCTACTGGAGACAGCACTGACCTTAACTGTAACACCATGTTCACTTCTGAGCTTGTTCTGCTAGGGAAAGTGAGTTCTCAGAAATAGTCTTAGAAAGATATACTAGACCTCAAACAGAAGTGATAAGCTAAAGGTAGAGATTTCCACACAAGTTTCTTTGGGATGCAGTGCGTGGAAGGTTTTAAGAACTGCTGAAACAGTTATCTCCAAGTAAATTAGATCTGATTTCTGAAAGATGATATTGAAATTATTTTTAAACTGTTTAAGTAAGCAGTAGCTCAACACCTTTAACAGACTTTGATATCCACTATGAGAACTAAAAGCACTCAGTACAAGCTCAGATCAGAGAAATAAAACCACTTACTTGAAACAGTTTTTACACCAGAAAATAGTAAGAACTTTTTATATGACTCTCTAGATTTTAATAGAAGGCCATTAGAGACCTTAATGTAGTAGAATATAATAATAAAACAAGATAAGTGCTAATATAAATGTACATTAACTCATTTGCTAATGATCAACATCAGCCATAGGGACAGCTGCCAGGGTCTTTCATGTCCTTTCATCAAAAGAGAAGCAGATTCTATTTAAATGTTTTAATTGAGGGAAATAAATGGATTTGCTTCTATCCAATCAATATTACTTCAACCAAGAATCAATTAAACTGACAAGGCTTCTCTTACTGAAGTAAGTATGGGCTTTAATTAAATTCCTTTCTATAGTTCAAGCAAGGCATAGGAAGAGAAGGTGCATATAAAGGGTACTTTTTATTTGGTGTGAATATTGCTAGTATGGTTTTAGGAGCAAATCATAAACTGCAGATACATTACATTTTAGTTCATATCATATTACACATCAAAATAAAACCACAGACATGTGCTGGTCCCATGTATTACAATATGTATTTCTATTTTGAATTAGTACAAAACAGAATGCTCTGCATGATCTTTTATATTATGGTGACACAGTATGCAAAAGGGCATCCTTCTGTTCCCTCAGAAACCATCATTAGTACTAAACAGACTCTCTTTGCCTATTTCTTTAGATCACTTCACAAAAATGAGACACTGCAAAATAACAGCAGTTCTATTTAATTGGTGCAACTCTTCCCCCTGCCTATCAGCAACACAACTCAATATTCACTCTGAGGCCCAGGACTTATTAAAGAATTTCAAGTGATATTTTCAAAGGGAATTTTCCTTTTATATTACTACCTCTTCAAATCTGAATCACTGGGTGAAAAGGGAAACCAAGGGGATGGGGGGGAAAAAAAGTGCTTCATTCCTTAGAAATTATTGAAAACGATGTCATGAAATCAAACAGTCCTTTGGTAGAAAAAATCCTCAGAAGAGAAAATACACTTTAAGTAAAAGACCTAGAATAAAAAGTCTTTTTGCAAGTGGCAGCACCTTAGATCACTTAGTCTGGAGCTTCTGTCATTTCAGTCTCCTGATATGGTGCTATTCCAGTTTATTTTCCTGAGGCTGCTTTGCTCACTAAGGCAAGTAATTAGAGTAGCAAATAATAGAGCCAGAGTCCCAAATTAACTTTCAATATTATCATCTTGTTGCTAGTGGCTAAAACAATGGTAACATTGGTAGATCTATATACCTTCCATCTAAATAGCTATTAAAATAAATGATTTAGTAAAAATCATCTTCAGCATCATTCTTCTAAAGTATGCCCTCTTTGTGCAAATCAAATAGCATACTAATATTAACAGGTTCCTGTATGGTATGTATACCATTACATCATTAAGTGTTTGCAACTTGTGGCATGGTGGCAAGTTCTCTTTTCACATTAACAGCTTTTGAAGATTAGCTGGTTGTTCTTAATGTGCTGGGGACATGAGCATAAAGTAAGATCCTTTTTGAGATGAAGTGTCAGGCAGTGATGCATGAGAACGTAGACCCTTGCAGAAATTACCTGCTGCCTATGTGCTTTTCTGTCTAAGTCAGCCCACTGGAGATTGCTGCATAATTTTGCCACATACAGACATACTTCAACTGTTTACCTAGCAGTGAAGTAGTATTCTTATTAAAAAAGCCTATTCCAATTGATGATGGCAGTTATCTAAAACAGGTCGCCTCTCATTTGTATATTCTCAGTTTATCAATCATTTCATCATGATTTAATGGTTTTGATAGATCTCTGTTAAGCTTCCACGTTTAATAAGGCTGAAGAAAACATTAGCTTTCTTTCAGAGAAGGGAGGCTATAGAATCAACACAAATACTTCCAGATTCAAGGTTAACTAAGAGCACAGAGTGCTGCTTCAGCACAGCTGATGGCTTGAATCTTTTAGACATGGGGGAAAAAAAATTCAGCATTTAAGTGTTGCATGAAATTGAACACCAAAGCTGTTTTGGCTTTTTTTTTTTTTTAGGATTTGAAGACCCTGATCTTTTGGCTTTCTGTATACACTTGGTGCATTTGTCAGTGCTTCCTGATGAATTTTCTATTGTAAGTAAATGATACTAGGTAAGATTCTGCATCTGCATTTCTGTAGCTATAGCCTTTTTTAATCAGTTTATTGGCTATCATTTCTGGGGTTAGCAAAGCTAGCTACAGATCTTCAGTTAGGACAAGACCATTGCAGCATACCATACTCAAATAACATTAAGAACAAAATTAAAACACAAAACCCCTCCAAACTCCACAACAAAACCCCAAATCCTCTATTTTTTTCCCCCTCCAACCTCAACTAGAACATAGTCTGCTCACCCCATTGCTCCTTGATCAAGTACCAATTTCACACAGGCCAAATCTTGAGTTTCCCCTTGTCTCAGATAGCATATGGCATGGTTTTCCTCATTGTTAGCACTGAGTTTGACAGCTCCTTAGATTGAATCATGATGTTCTTTTAATTGGATGATTACGTATATACCCCAGGCAAGCTACAGTGTTAACATCTCATAATTTAGCAAACTGATTCTATTTTATTTATTTATTTTACCTCTGGCTGAAGTACTTGCATTAATGGTAAAAATGGCTGCCTTCAACCATGGGAAAAGTTGTTTGCTTAGGTTTTTAATGTACAAAATGTTGTGTTTAGACTCTAGCTTTAAAAAGTCTAGCTTAAACATTTATGAAATGTCACTGCTAATTCTGAATTGAGTAATGGCTGATTATCCTTCAGAGAGTAATCTGCAAGATCTTCAGTCAAGTTTCTGTGCTGATCTTAGTTTGGTTCTCCTGGGCCAAAGGCTTCAAACAACACTAACATTTTTTGGATGAAAATTTAACTGAAATTATAACCAAGCTGTGAGATATAGTTCAAATTGGGTTAATACAGCTATAAAATAGTCATTTAGGATGATGTTTTCAAAGCTTGTAATAGCTAACAATTTTCTGGATTTATTTGACAGTTGCTTGAAACCATACAGGTCTTCACATCGAGACTGTGCCTGTACAACTTGTATTGAATGTGTCTTTTTATCTTTCATAGGTTACTCCAAAACAAGCCTACTGCTGGGCTTTTTCTGTTTTTTCTCCCTCCAGCCTTTAAGAAAGGAATTTCTACAATAAAATCTGTAGGAAAAGCAGTGGATATAGATGTATAAACAGGCTTAATCACATTCCATAATGAGAAAAGAGTCATTGTGTCCACATTTGAATATGTGACATGAATGATTGTTAAATGCATGCTTTGACATGAACAGAAATTTACAGTAATATCAATAAAAACTGAATCTATAGTCTTTTAGCTGGAAGAAAAACTGCACTAATTAAGTCCCAGAGAGTGTAAAAATCACTGGATTATTAATATTAAGTTTTGTTTGATTTGAATGAATACTAATTTTGTACCAATACATTACTGCTCACATAGATGTTTTACTTTTGCTCTACTTTATTTCATTTTATTATAATTCTTTCCCTATAGAGAAACCTGTCTATCAGGCAAATATGCTTTACTGACTAGTGGAGAATATTTAGCTAAGGTACCAATAGCCAGAAGGCAACTGCAATATTTAGCAATACACCATGTCCCAGTGGGATTCCTGCTGGGAATGTGCTTTGCATTGCCTAGAAACAATCAAGGACAGAAAAGACCAACAAATACTCACATTAAGCAGTTTAATGTAGGAGACTATTTCACAGGACAGGTTTAAAATAATAAATACCAGTGGAGTAAGAATTCTGAGAAGAAGCTGTGACAGCTATTTCCTGAGGAACAGAAACCTTTCTGTGCAATTAAAGACATCTGTTACTTCTGCTCTACTAGTTCCATATTGCTTCCTCTCTCTAGACCTGGAGGAAATGAAAGCCTTTCTAGTCAGAAAAAAACCCTCTTTAACTGAAGTCAATAACAGTGATGGTGCTTATTCCAAGTTCTGTTGTACTTGGCCCTTTGAATAGCACAACAAAACATTAAGTAGCACATTTTCAAAGAAAAACCTTGTTATCTGGACCATGCAGTGTGAAGCATCAGGAAAATGGCAGAAAGATTTCAGCCACCTGAGTCAGAGAGAAAATGAATCACTTGAAAAGGACCTTGTCTGGACTCTGTAATTGCTGTTATGAAAGGCATATTTAGTGAAAGAAATAAATTGTATGTTAGTGATTAGCACAGAGTCAATGTAAAACACAGTTGCTAAACAGAAAACAAGCTCTGCAGAGGGTATTGGGTTGATGATCCCATTACAGCTAATGACCTTCAATACCATTCAGACTTTGTTTAGCACTCCAAAACATGTCAGGCACTGCTCTGTCTTTTATTTAATTAACTCTCAACACACATACTATAAAAAAAACCAAGAATAAATTCACCAAGGCTGCTTAAATTTAAACAGCATTCATTTATTCCAGTATCTCTCATAGACACTGGATTTAGAAATCTCAGCTAAGATTTTTGAAATATCAATAAGAAACGGAATATTTAATTTTATGATGACACATAGAATTCACTTGGAAGGCACAGTGATTACTTACAGTTCAGTAAATATCCCAGCATCTTTGTATGATTAAGGTGTGGTTAACTGTGACCATTTCTCCTTGTTTACTTTGAACTTCCTTTCTGTCTACCATCTATTTGTTCTTTTTAAAATTCTGTCTTCTCTGCAGTTTCAGCTAAAAGTTTTGCTCAAGAGTGCCCTTAATCTGGCTCCTGAACACACCCCAAACTGCTAGCTTGAATTCCATAATAGCTGCAATTTATGTTAGCTTGACTATCATGGGAGCTGGGCTGAATCTTTAGTGCTGCAGTGAAAAGCAGAAGCTGAAATTACAATTCCTAGTGTGCTGTACCTAATCATTTTGTTCTGCTCATTCAGCCAAGTTCTCCTCAAGCAACCTGACTACATAGTGGAGCCAGCCAAGTAGCAGCCTAGATCTGGCCCAGGGGACAAGTTAGCCTACGTCCCTGAAACAGAACAGCAAACCCTGCAGCTTAGAAATGGAAGAAGAGTTCTGTCAGAATTCCTATCCTGTTGAAATTGCTCCCAACGCACAGGAAAAGGAAGGCAAGAGACAGGATGTGTTAGGAGTGTCACAGAACATGTGGCAGCAAGGGAAACTCCACAGGCCACTGGAGAACTGGAGTGAGATTATTCCTGTTTAATTAAAATAGAGGGATAAACTGTAGAGAGGGCAAGGAGGGGAAAAGAAAAAAAGGAAGTGCTGAGATAATCTATTTAACCAAGGACTAGAGCAAGGTGCTAAAAGTCATTTTCTTGTACACTTTACAGTGAGGATGCCATAAAGGCATACAAAGCCTGTAGACAGAGGGACTGGAGTAAGTATGGTCAATACTATCTTTTTCATAACTTCACAAAATATTAGGTTTCATCACCATTTGTTCATCTCTAAATGGAAAGTTGTGTTGCTTTAAAGCACAATGAATTCCCAGTACTAGATAGTTACTAGTATAAGGAGGCTATAGGAAATATGCTCACAGAATGGTTCTGTAATAAACCCTATTCTGACAAACACATGTAAGTGCATCTTAGGCATTTTACTATCAGGAGAAGGGCCAAAGTGTGGCAATTGGTCTGACTGGGACAAGTGGGGTCCCACAAGGCTCAGTCCTGGGGCCACTCCTGTTTACCATTTTCATCAATGATTTGGAGCAGGGGATGCAGTGCAGCCTTAGCAAGTTTGCAGATGACACCAAGCTGGGTGGCAGTGTCAATCTGCTTGAGGGCAGGGAGGCTTTCCAGAGGGATCTGGATAGGCTGGATGGCTGGGCCAAGGCCAATGCCATGAAGTTCACTAAGGCCAAATGCCAGGTGCTGCCCCTTGGCCATAGCAACCCCCAGCAGTGCTCTAGGCTTGGGGAGCAGTGGCTGCAGAGCTGCCAGGCACACAGGGACCTAGGGGTGCTGAGTGACAGCTGAACAGGAGCCAGCAGTGTGCCCAGGGGGACAAGAAGGCCAATGGCATCCTGGCCTGGAGCAGGAACAGTGTTGGCAGCAGGAGCAGGGAGGTGATCCTGCCCCTTTCCTCAGCTTTGGGGAGGCCTCACCTCCAGTACTGCAGCCAGTTTTGGGATCCTCATTCCAAGAGGGACACTGAGGTGCTGGAGAGGGGACAGAGGCTCCCAAGCTGCTAAAGGGCTTAGAACATAAGCCTGAGGAGGAAAGACTGAGGGATCTGGGCCTGTTTAGCCTGGAAAGGAGAAGGTTGAGGGGAGACCTCATGGCTCTCTAGAACTACCTGAAGGGAGGTTGTAGAGAGGCAGGGACTGGTCTGTTCTCCCTGGTGGAGAGTGATAGGACAAGGGGAAATGGATGGAAATTGCCCCAGGGGAGGTTCAGGCTAGACATTAGGAGGAATTTGTTTGCTGCAAGGGTTGTGAGCCATTGGAACAGGCTGCCCAGGGAGGTGCTTGAGTCCCCATCCCTGGAGGTGTTTAAGAGACAGGTAGATGTTGCATTGGGAGGCATCATTTAGCAGGTTGCTAGGGCTAGGACAAAGGCTGCACTGATGATCTTCAAGGTCTCTTCCATCTCTAACTGTTCTGTGATTCTATGACTTTCTAAGATTGCAGAGAACATATGTTAATGGGCTTGGGTTTTGTGTAGAGATCTTGTGGGAACTTAAGGACAGATGATGGCCTGGAATAAGGGGTCAAGGACATAAAAGTAACAAAGGAAAGGCACTGTGAACATAAGGGATATTAGAGAGGATTGGAGGGGTAGAATGAAGGGATAAGGAACAGTGGTAGAATGAACATAGTTAGAAGAAGAATGATTTAATGGTGCTGTATAGTTCATCCTCCACCCAGTAACATTCAGTTGTCCACCATGACTTTGTATTACACTTTAGCTATACAATGGATGAAGAGGACAGCCAATATAAATCCTTGCAGGGTTTATTAGCTGACATGTGAGTAATGTGTGATGCCAGATGAACACAGTCATGCTGCTTTCCAAGGCCAAATGTTAATCTAGAGAGCACAGGTTTGCATGGAACCAATTTAGGATATTGTTTGGTTGATACTTGATATACTCTCATGCTTGAAGAGATGCTTATGCTCCATTAGGAACATTTTCACTTTCTTAGGGCTTCTCAGACTTTGCCCAAATAATGGAGCACATGTTATCTAGTATAACCCACTGTATTTTTCTTACTCCTAAGTAGCCTAATTAGAAAAAACATACCTCAAAACTCCTAAAATTAGCCAACACTTAGAGACAGCTGTGTTTCACAGTATAGTCAAACTCACTTTCAATTTAAAATATAAGATGCTTAAATAAGAGCAATTCAGCTATAATTTACACCAACAGCATGTCACAGTCTTTTAAAATCTTTGTTGTCATCTTCAACCAACTGCACAATCTGTATTACCTGTCAATGGGGCTTTTTCAAATTGAAGGAAAAAGCATTAGAAATATCCACTTTGCCAGGCCAGGCAGGTAACCTCTTAAGACCCTACCACTGGACATCTCTCTGTATTATTTACATGCAGTTAACATGGCTACAGTACAAAAGCCAAAATATTCTTGCCTTATTCTTCACAGTAATCCTTTTTAAACTGATATGAGTGAGCTGGGACCTTAGGCTACAGCCATATGAATCTTAACTCTAAGCAAGATTAACTACCTAGGTAGTAAACACAAATGAGCAGAAAGTTCAAGCTTCATCTTATTCAAAGCAAATGATTAGTTCCACATTTTCTGAGAAATGTTGATGATGATAGTGAAGCACTGTCCCAGATATGTAAAATGTAGTGATGCTAGTTTGTACTCAGTCAACCTAAAGGAATGTTGTCAATTTAGAAATCTCTCTTCTCTGTGTTGTTTTTTTTTTAATCTCTAATTATTACATGCAATTTCTGATATTGCATTACTGCCTGAGATTGGAAAAGAGAAAAATTCCCTATTCAGTTTTGCTGCAGACTGTTCAAACTTTTTTGTTAGTGTTGCCTTCTATCTGTTTTCTCTACCATTTTTGTGTCATTTTAAAAAGACAGAGAAATACATGAAAATGAACTACCAAAACCTGTATGAACTATCTATGTGCTGATGTTTCCTGACTGACTAGAGTTTGCATCAGATAGGAGTCAATCTGAGGCCTAGCATCATTTCCATGGACTGTTTGTGTGCATTTGAAATTAGATTACTGGATAAAAAAAGAGCTGATGTTGAGACCAATGTTTTGGTCTGCTGGCTGCTAGCTGGCTGCATAACCACTTAGCTAGAGAGTCATGTTTCCAGCTGTTTGTCCTACTTCTGTCCTCCAGGTTCTTTTGTTGCCTCTCAGACAGAGGTTTGGATTGAAGAAAAGATGAAGCAGGTGCCTAAGCCTAGGACCAGTAATCTTCCAGAAGTTATTTGACTATTAAAGTTAAGGAAAGCCTCAAGTCTCCTACTTTGTAGTTTATAGAGATTTTATCTTCAGATGTTATGCAAAAATGAATCAGTGGTATCAATATCTCCTTCTTTTCTGGTGCTTTTAAATAAAAGTGATGGTGATGCTGTAAGAGATAGTGAGCTTAATTTTGCCAGTATGAGATAGGCATGTAAAACCTATCAAAGATCTTTACATAAAGACCTTGTAACAAATACTACATTTATCAAGGGACTTAAGATCTGAGATATTTGTGAATGAGGTTTGAAGGAAAAATATGCAGCGTAGGTGACAGATTGTTGGATATCTATAGCAGCAGAGCTTTAAGTAACTAAGCAAATGCTATAGCAGAAATGGATAAGCTACAGAGTCTCAGATAGCTAAACCTTCTGAGGATTTTTTGTCTTGTACTAAAAATTAAGTACAAAATCTTGTACTAAATTAACAAAATCTTAAATCAATATTACATTGCACTTCATATTTTTTTTTATAAGTCTCAGCCTTAATGTCTATGTCTGTATTGAAAACTTAATCTTTGTGAGCTTTTCGATTAGCTTTGGCTGGGTAGGTATATTCCTGGACTAAATTTAAATCTACATGACTGTGTTCACACTGTGTTCACAAATTCTTTGTGGTCACATGTTCTGGCACTACAGGAAAATGTAATCCCTGGCTACATGTCACAAGTCATCCAAGATGCACATTGGTCATCAAGTTTTTAAGAAACAATCAGGACTTAGTTACATCTGATTTGATTTTCCAAGACTTAATACATAAACTACACGGTGTAATTGTTCCACTGGATAGGAGAGAAGATAAAACCTTCTTTGAAGGTGAGAAAAAAACCCTTTCTGGATCCAACATCAAGGTGGTTCTTCAGTCTTCTCAAATCCATTATCAGGCTTACATTAAGAGGAGTGAATCCAGGCTATTTGTATGGCCAAGGGTCAGAAAACTGTTTAGGTCAACTGTTTGAGTAGTCCATTGCAGCTGGGAGTTCATCTCCATTGAGACAATCTACCATGTGCAGCTAGACCAGAGTTTTGGAACAGAACAGAAACAGAATTTCCTATAGAATCAGGAATTACAGGCAAAGCAATAAGGGACTGTAAGCTTCTGATTTCTTGATGCCAGCTTCTCCTTACAGACTTTTGGTTCACATATTATAGAAGAATAGTATCTTGAAGCATCTGAATATATGCACACAAGTAAAATGCCTTGTCAGACGTGGAATATAAATAAAGGTAACCTCAGTAGTTCAGTTCATACACCAATTCATACTTGTTATAACCTTATCCTAAAATGCTATGAGGAGCTGTGTGATGGGAACTTGGTTTGGAAAAAGTGTAAAGTTGAACCTGCCTACATGTTACCATTGCAAAAGGGTGACACATCTGGAGCACTAGAGTACTGAATAGAAAAATTGAGATCTCCAGGGTGACATAACAATAAAAAAGGGTGAATGAGCAAATCTACCCAATGTATTCATCTAGATCACTAGAAGAAGTTGTTTTAATGCCTTCCTTGCTGAGACCTCAGTGCACATCCATCTCCTGGTCTTCTCCAGGGTTAGCCTGTGCAGTCTCTCTGTGCTTCATCATGCTCTTTATTTCTTCCTGCATGTGAGAAGTACCCCAAGTGACTTAACAACTTCTAACTGCTTTAAGGGAAGGAGTTAGCCCTGCCTGATTCAGCTGGGTTTCATCTGACCCTGCTAGCATGCTGCATTCCTCTCCACAGCCCCCTCTCTTTGACAGAAAACAATAGAACATAAGACTAGCACAGATCAGACAGCAAACAAACATAAATCACTCACTGCAAACTAGAACAGGGGCTGCTATTAACTGGTCAATGTTTATTTCCCTACTCAAAAAGTAAGAATATGCCCTCTGCTGACAGGCTGCCGGCACAGAACTCTCTCTCTTGCTACTTTAGAAAGTGACAAACTAAGAGACCTTCAAAGGCTGAACTGCTAACCTCTAGTCTTTTAAAAAGGGGATCGTTGTCCCCACAAATCCATTTACCCAGTGCACTAGAAAAACATGTCTTTTAAGAATATTTTGTACCCTGCAGATTCTTTGCAAAGAATGACATTTTGTGCTATGTGTCACTAATTTTTCTCCCTTCCTCCATTCCCTTTGTCTCTATAGGGTCTCTGCTGACCCTTGACATTTACACATCCAAATAATGAGTATTTTCCTCTAAAATTGTGATGATTTCTTTACCTTTAAAATTAAAAATAAAAAAGAATAATAATAAGAACAAGAATAAGAAAGAATTAATAATAAAAAAGAATAGTCTCTTGATTTCTCTGCCTTTATCCACTTGTAGTACAAGATTATTTACGTGTGTATATTTTTGACTCTGTTAATTAATGTCAGAGCCATTATTGTTTCCTTCCCATTCAGGTGATGAAAATATTCAGTTAAAACTATGTGTGCCACATCTGCAAGCATACCCTCAGTCTTATTTCCTCTCCTTTAGATTTTCCACTCTTTGCTTGGATAGTTAAGCTTCCATTACTACCACTCAGGACTTTTCAACGTTTTTTTTTAAAGTTCCATCATTTCACAGTCCAATTGCCATCTGTGGCAAGATGGTCTCCTACATGACATTCATAGAGCTATTTCTCCTACAAAGCTCTAACCTCAGTCTATAATGTCTATTCACTCTTAATTTCACAGATAGATTTTGATCGCTGTCTCAAGTGCAACTGCAAGTGCTTTTGCTTTGAAAGTTATTTTCAGAGTTGATTTAAGAGTTTGTGAATGATAAATGTCAGCAGCTTAGGAATCCACCTCTCTTTGCCTATATTTATTCACATACACGAAGCTGATACTTGTCACAGGGAGTATTAAAATACAGTGCTGAATCTAAATGTCATTAAAGTTTGGTAGAAATGAGATCTGGGTTTTGTAAGCAGCTATAATTTGTTAAACCAAAGGCAGATCCTAGCATCTTCTCTGTTCTTGGTATTGAAACAGTGCTTATTGAATAATAAATAGTAGAAGTATAGCTGAATTCCTCATACTTCCAGTGAAGTTATGTTACAGCTACAAAGCAAACACATTGAGGTAATTGCTGATGTGTCATAAATGCAAGAGGACAGGTAAAACTAGAGTCTATAAACATTTTTTTTGGTGATGACTGACAAGATTTAAGCCTGCTATTAGTCTGGGTTTTTTTGGTTAAATACTCTTTTCTTGTAGTTCATCTTTAAAAATATGCTTCCTTCTTTCCCTCTAATGTGAATATCCCAGGTTTAATTGTCAAAGTAGATAACATTTAAGGCAATATTTTTGCATTTTTCCTTCCATGAATGACACTTATTTATATAGGATTTTTTCTGATTATCATACTTTATATGTAGGAACTTTATTATTCCTGTACTAAAACTTACCTGTCCTTAAACAGCTGCTCATATATTCCTAATTTAGCTGTGTTATATAGCTCATCTCCATTTCAAGTGTGTGTAGTCTTTATCTCCTCTCCCCAGGAAAGTACTTTACATTTTTATTTGCTTACCTTGTTCCTTTTTCTGGTGCAACGACATTCACATGCTTTCCCCCTTAAATTTAAATGTCTCTTTACTTCCATTTCTCTTAATAATCATAAGTGACTCATATTTGGTTCTCATGTACCCTAAAATTCTTTTCTCTTGCCTGGCCTGTAACAATGTAAGCAACTGAGTTTATCTTAACAATATCTGGTTTTGAAGACAATAAATATAAAATATCAAATAATTTAGGTAGAGCTTCTTGTTGCTTTGTTGATAGTTGTTGTGGCTTTTTTTCATCTGAGTGTGATCTAACCTTTATTCTTTGTGTTGAGTTCAAAACTTAAAAGGTTCTTGACAAATTAAGTAACAGCATAATTCATTATCTTCCTTTGTTCCCTTGCTTTATTGAATCCATATAGGAGGAAGCAATCACAAGTTGTGGTAGGGCAAACATCTTACCAATATTTGTATCTTTACATAACAGCATTCTTCTAATTTATGTGAATGAATTATTTAGAAATTGTTATTAAAAATGTAGATACCAAAAACTGATTAGATAAACTATCAAAGCCCTTTTTTTTTCTCTCTAACATGTTTCTGTTGGTTCCTGCAGTGAATCCCCTGAAGGTGAATAGCAGTCCTTGTTACAGCTCTGATTTCATTTAAAATCACCTGTTCTCTCTCCACTGACTAGAACTGCCTTTGCACTAAAAGTGCTGCATGGATTTTCTTTGGATAATCTTTCAAGAATGTGCATCCTTCCTTTTACTTCAGGTGCATTCTTCTAGAGGCAGTTTGATTAGGGAGAAAGAACTGGAATTCTCTGATATTGATGATGAGCATCTAAGGGAACTACACTTTTAACTTCAGGATCTGTCAAAAGCTTAAAGCTGACAGCTGAACAGGATGAACCTCAATCCAATGTTAATGTAATTTCCATCTTTATTCATGTAAGACAACATCATCACTGTCAAAATCAAGTCAGAAAGCTCATAAGTAGACTTCTCATAGCTTTCTGAACATGAATCTGACTCTTCACAGAGTTCAGAAAGCCCGTCAGCCTTTGGAAGCCACTGAGAGGATGAATTTACTCTCCAGTACAATTTTGGTNCAAGCCTAGCCACAACGAGAGCTATGACCAGTAAAAGTCTTGGAAATCTTCAGATATTACACTTTCTGTGTTTTCCTTTCTTGTTTAATCTACTTAGTTTTCAAAGAACAGTCTTTGAGATCTTTGGTCAATTCCATGGCATCAAGCTGAGTGAAGCCAAGAACAAATACCAGTGTCATATGTCCAACCTCTAGCAAAAACACTAGTAGAGTTGGTAATGCTGGCTTACATATCTATTTTTCAGCTAGTGGCTGTATTTATAGTGACACTTTCACTCCTCAGTATGGCATGAAAGTAGCCACAAAGAACATGTATGTATGTTAGTGAAATAACAGTGTGAGGCTACATGCTCATACACTGGTTCCCATGCATTTGTCCTGTTTCTAAGCATCCTCCTGAGACAATTTTGCCCTGTGACAATTAGTACTCTGTAAGATAATGCTCAGTCCCAAGGCCTGGTCTTGATAGGCTACTCTGTACTAGACGAAAGAAGGATTAGGTCAGAGGTGTTAATGGCAATGTGCCTTGGCCACTATATTTATTAGGCTAGAAATAACTCAGAACTCTTTGGTAGTAGAAGTAAAATGTTCATTTTCACAGTATCACAGTATGTGATTAACACTAAACCTGAAATTATTAAATTCAGCTAAAAGAACCATGAAGAGATGGATATTGTGATTTGAGGTAGAACAATAATCCAGTAAGTTTGACAAATACTCAGAAAATATTAACAATGGAAAATACAAAACATATAAATGTATTACACATGATGCTGCAGTATATTTTCAAGAGGAGCACCCAAGTGTCCATATTTTTCAAACATATCCAGATGGATTTGCAGAGTATTGCACAAGTGAAAAAAAAATTCAGCAAAGTTAACCAAACCCTGTATTTTAATGTAATGTTTTTTTTTCAGTTGATGCTTGTTTATTTTCCATTTACTTGGAGTTCTCCAATTCACAAAACTGACATTTTGTTCACGCAGGAATATTTTTTGTACTTTACAAGAAATCAATTAAATGATGATTTAAACTTTGCAGGGAGTTAATGGATAGCAATTTAAAGAACTATTGCTGTGCTTCAAGTAACATCAAGTATCTTCTTCTGCCTGCATAATTTTTGTGTTCCTACCATTTAAGCAGCTATTAAGAGGTGCTCCTGACACTGTCTTATGCTGTCTATCTGCAGAATTCCACCCCATTGCTTCTGATCCAGATGTTTTATATTGGTTACTGTAGCATTTAAGAGACAAGATAATGACATTACACAAAGGTAGTGTAGTTGCATTTGTTCAAAAAAAGAAGACAGAAAATCAAACCCAAGACAGCAGGTTCTAAACTGAAAAGCTATGAAAATCAGCATTAAAAAAATAATTAAATTTGCTCAGGAAACTTAGGAACCACATTTATTCAAACTCAATCTGGAATAATTGTCTAGCAAAAGGTGTTCAATATGCTGAAAACAGTTGTGGTCTAAATGGATGTGCAAGCTACATGGGACAAAATGCTTATGATTAGATGCAAGTAGTAAGAGTGCAATAAGCTGCACTTCCCACATTGTAGGGCAGGGATACTGAGGTGCTTTAGCTGCAAAGCACTGCTTTGGTGACTCAAAAGAGCCATAAACCTCATATATGGCTTCATCAGCCTGAACATACCAGGGAATCTGACCTTTTTGAATATGAAACTGTTGCATGTTATAGTCTATTTTTTTTTATTTAAAATTATTTGTGAGAAATTCTAACATTTGGTGTGATTTGCATTTTTCTTCAATTGGTATTGGCTTTATTTTGATCTGCTGCAACAAATGTATGGCAAGAACAACAGGGCAAAAACACCTGATGCCTTGTTTGCTTACTATAAATGCAAATCCAACATGAGAAACAAAATAGTCCACTTATACCTCCATAATTCTAAGGGTACAGCAAAAAGTAGATGATTAAATTTCCTCATGAAGAAACTTGTCCTTTTTTCATGACTGGTAATGTGAAAACTCCAGAGAGTCTGTGAATGCAGATGATTAAATGACTATGTGACATTTCTTCCATTGCTACATGATTGTTGTTGTCCACTCTGCAAGCCTATTAACATCAGCACTTCAGGTGGCCATTGCTAGCTTACTTCCATATTTCAACTGTAAACATCTAAATATTGATATTTTGCTTCTCTAGCTGTTACAAAAACATATACATTATGTATATAAATATTCTAGTTTATGATCCTTTCAAAATCAAATGTGCTCTTTAAACTGCATCTAACACTAACTTTGCTTTGTCATGCCTGGGTGCAAGTAAGCAAAAATTATGAGAGCATAACAAAGTCTGCTGAGCCCTAGTAATGCAAGTGGAATAGGGGAATTCATGATTAGCAACTCTCCTTGATTTCCATAGGGCAACACAAACAACCTCCATCACTATTCACAGCTCACCCCCTCATCATCTGGAGTAAAGATAAACATATGCTGCATTGGAAACATGAATTCATTTAGATGTACCAACAAAGAAGCCTTTCAAGAATTCTTGACTCTCTCTGAACATTTAGATTTGTACTCTGTTGTTTTAAGTAACAGTTGCTTATCTTCTCTGTGAAAATGAGGAGCTTCTGCTATCAGGTTTCACACTGCATGCTAACATTTCAGGATGTTGCTATATTAATTTTATCATTTGGAGTTATGAATTATTGATTCATCTACACTATTCTCCTTCAAACTACTGATCTATTCACCAGTGTACTGCTGCAAATAGCTAATAAATAAGCAGATTATAAAATGATGTTATTCTGCTTTAAAAGAATATCACAAAGTTTTTGTAGGGCCTGTAGTATTACTAGTGCAAGCCAGGTACTAATTTTTGTTTTCAGCTTCCAGGGTTTATACAAGAGCCTGCCATCTACAAATTAGTTTCAACTTCACATTTCATGGAGATTATACATTCACTTGTGAGGTGAAACTGTTGTCTAGCCTGAAGCTCCCCTGGTGCAATTTCCATCCATTTCCCCTTGTCCTATCACTCTCCACTAGGGAGAACAGACCAGTCCCTGCCTCTCTACAACCTCCCTTCAGGTAGTTAGAGAGAGCAGTGAGGTCTCCCCTCAACCTTCTCTTTTCCAGGCTAAACAGGCCCAGATCCCTCAGTCTTTCCTCTTCAGGCTTATGTTCTAAGCCCTTTAGCAGCTTGGGAGCCTCTGTCCCCTCTCCAGCATATTCAGCATAGAGCCTCTGTCCCCTCTCCAGCATATTCAGCATAGAGATAGTAAAGAACTCAATGATATAGTATCTTAAATTTAGGCCATGATTATCAAAGTACACAATGGATTTGAAACACAACTGGATTTCTTTATGATGGGAAATGCATTAAGCCAAAGTAGGGGGATGAAACTCCATCAGACTTATTTGAGACTACAAACTGAAAGCAAATATACGTTAGTATGATAAAGTTTTATAACAGCTCACATTTCTTAGACTTCTGAAATATGATCCAATTTAATAGACTAATTATTTTGAATAACTCCTATGAGGAAATACATTTTATTACTTCCTGAATTTATCATATATTCACCTGGGAGTGAAACACTTTATATGAGTCCAATTGTATATAACAGGACCTTAAATAGGTGTTTCAAATCAGCATGCAGACCCTCAGTAAAAATAGTCTGTGGTGGAAATAAATTAATCTTTATCTTTCTCTCTTATAAATTAAAAATCTAGCAATATTCTCCTTATAATGTAAAAAGAATGCAAATGATATACACAATAAGCAGTATATATGATTGTGATATTTTCTCTGCAAGTCCAGAGACGACTGGACATTTTTTTTTTCTATTTTTTGAAATTCAGTTATTCATCTCTCACTAAGCACATTTTGTATATATTTCAGGCTGCTGTTTCTCAATGTTGGACCAGAAAAGCTTTCCTAGAACTGTCTGCAGTTCATGAGGTTCTTATGTGTTTTGCTCAAGACTTTTTATAATACTGAGGTCTTAGTTTCTGAGGTCTTAGTTATTTATTAACCATCTTCAGGTAGCATGTCATGTTTCCAAGGAAAACTACTGAAGTCCTTTCTTGCTTATCCCTATGAAGGGAGTTGACCCAATGCCATCTCATTGACTTAGGCACAGTCTGACAATCCCTTGTGGTCTCCTGTGGCCCCTGGTGCCATAACTGTGCCCACAGCAGAGGGAGCATTAAACTCATTGCCCACGGGAAAGTGTGGGGAGTGATAGCCATGTTCCTAGAATCCTTGCATGGGTAGGATGAGCTCATTAGCCTTCTGGCAGTCATCCTAGGAGAAGGACAACTCTGATTCCAAACCCGGGCAGATGGAGCTCATTTAGCCCTGTGAGGCCTTCCAGCTAAGAGGTTAAACCTCCGTCCTAAGGACTTGGCTGCCAGCGTTCAAGCTTGCTAGGCCCTGGCAGATGACCCTTAGGACTAAAGGGTGGGTCCAGCTCTGCACATGCTGTGTCTCACCTAAAAAAATCCCTAGTGCAGGCTCGAGGGTGCTATCTGCTATCCTCTTTTTATCAGCGCACTTGGAAAAGGCGCTGAGGAGGAGCATGGATGGAGCCCTCCCTGCATCTTCGTTCGCCAAGCCTAGCCACGACGACGACGACGATCTCATTGACTTCCCTGTTCTGATAACCACAGTAGAAGCCATTATCTCCTATAACAATTCACAAAGAATAAAGGATTTAAGTGAACTAAGGATCATTTTGAAACAATGTAATTCCTTATGGTATAAGAAATGCTTTTGAGAATGACACTTGGTTGGTGTACAACTGGCAGCAGAATTTCAGTTCTGTGTTTGAGAACACAGCACTGATGAAGCAGAATATAAAAGTTATTGGATAGCAAGTAAGCCCTTCCAGAAAATGAGGATAAAACCAACCAACAAACAAAAAATACCCAGCTAAAGTATATTTTAATTGCTAAAATATATATGACAGAGGTAAAAAGATGCTGAGTTTGAATCAGTATTTTATTCATGCTGGATTGGAAGCGTTTTTCTTACACCCCACAGCCCCTACC
>VWZO01007556.1:44842-74146 GCA_013396975.1 Bucco capensis | reverse complement strand
ACCTATATCTGTATATATAAAGCTGGAATTGCTTATATAATTATATATTATATATTATTATATATATTATAATAGTATATAATATATTACTTTTATTATCTATATTTTATAATATTATAAATAATATAATAGTATATAATATATTCATTATATACCCAGCTCTCTCAGCCTCTCCTCATATACACAATGATGATCAAAATAATAATAATAATAATCAATAATGATCAAAAGGTCATTATGCCATTCCAACATGAATATCAATATACAGTGATATATAAATCCCAGATAATCTTACCATGGTCAACTATTTTATTACTCTTGGAATTGAAAATTTCATTTTCAATAGTCATTTTATGATTATACATATATAAGCCTGGATAGAATCTCATATCTTTGTTTGACCATTTTTCAAAGGTTTGTTCTGCTTTCTTTTCAGCCTGCAAACTAGCTCCTTAAGTTTACCCACTTCTAACAAGCTTTTGATACTACATGTTGTTTGTTCTTTTTGGCTCCTCTAAGCTATTCTGCCCTTTCACACATCAGAATATTGTTGTGTTGATGAATGCAAACAGCTCTTTTGATCTGGGGGCATTTTTTAAAGCAGTCAGAAAAAGAAGGGATAGCAGTTAGCTAGTAAATGATTTTTTTAAATTTTTCTCCTTTAAAAGAAAAGCAGTGCTTTATTTTCTCACAATTGTTGTTTTTAATTAAAATTCACAGAGGTTCCTTAACATTGTCATTGTGTATTTCCAACAGTATGGGTCTATTTTTTTAAAGAAGTCATACATATACCTGCAAAGTAATTTCTTCTTGCTACTGTTTGTTTCAAAGTGGCATTTATTTAAACAAACATGTCTGCATCTAAGCTAGTCATTTTTGTATCCCTTTGTAGTGAAGGAAGAGAAGAAGATACTTCCTAGTGGGAATTATATCATTCCATCAAATGCATCTCTCCCTTGATAAAGGGAATCTGATTAGCAATGTCTATTTAACTCAGACATTGATGTCTATACTGCACATGCCTAAGATGAGGTGAGGTACATCCCCAGTTTCTTTTCTCCTTGCACTTCTGGGCTCCTTCATTTGAGTATCATTTCAATACATTGCCTGCAACTCTGGAAAGATTCCAAAGCTTTGGTATTCCTCCCTGATTTTCTTATCATTGGCATTTCAAGCACTGGTTTAAGTTGCTGCTAAAATGCAACTTTGGCCTGAAGGAATCAAAAGTAATTCCCCTCTCAATATTCATTGCAGAATGCCAAATCCAAATTCTGATCTCATATGTGATAGAAATAATACAAGGCTGCCTCTTCAGCCATGAGCTCCATCCTACAAGACACTGAGGTGGAGCTTTAGTAATCAGAGAAAACATAATACCTGAGTGACATTATTTGCTGCATTTGCCCTTCAAAGGAAGTTCTCAATGCCTTCAAGCTGTGATTGAAATATTTATTTACAATGCCTAGGGAATGCAAAATGTGATGCACAATTTAAAAGCAAAGCCATAATAAAAGCTATGTGATTATTCCATTCAAATAAATACATTTAATTACAGTGCTGTTTGTCAGTCATCTACCTAGCTAGAAATACAATTAACTCTTGGATCAGTAATTTTCAAACTCTGAGTTTAAAATAAGGGAATGGACTTTTTAGACAAAACAAGCTGAATATTCCTCAAATATCTTAATGTGATATATTGCAAAATAAGCAATATTTTGATGCAAAATAAGGCTAAAGTCAAACTCAGCATTGTGGCAGATGCACAAGGTCTGCGTATGCACCAGTCAGTGTCTGCAGAACACACCACAGGCCATTGGCATTACTTATAGGGACTGAGAATCTATATCTAACCAAAAGGCAAGTCATTCATTACTGTAGTTTAGAAACTTTGCTTCAATCCACTCAATACTTAGGTTCTACATTTCTTTTGGTTTTGTATGCACAAACTGAAGCTCAGTACTTTGGGTTTTTTTTTATTGTAGATAGGTGTGGATGTGATCTGTAGCTTAAGTGCATTCAGTGACCCTCAGGAATGCTGTATATTCTAAAGCTTTGTGAGCTTCTCAGATCAGAAAACAGACAAGTGCAAATATTATTAGTAGTAGTTTCACAGGAAAACAAATCTCCAGATGAACAATTTGGGCAGCACCCATATTTAATATGTGACATTAGCTGCAGGAAAGAGCATAAGAAAAATAATCAGACTGTGATAATCTGCTCCTTAGTGTTTCCTTGATCTCTGTAAGAGATTGCCTTAAGCCTTGATACATGAAACTTAAAATACCTTCCAAAGTTGTGATAATTATGATGATTCTCTTAGATGCTTTTGTATCTATCTTTTATATCTATACAGTTACATCTCTTTTGATTCATCTTCAGTTTGTGGTCTCAAGGATCATAGACTCATAGACTAGTTTGGGTTGGAAGGGACCCTTAATGGGCAGGGGGATTGGAACTGGACCAGATTGCTCAAAGCCTCATCCAACCTGGCCTTGATGATACTCAACAGCACCACATTTCATGGTTTTACATGTTTCACAAATGATTAAAACCCCCATCAAGTTATCCAGTGACCTTCAGTGACTCTGAACACTGTCATTTAATTGAAAATATTTTTATATATAATAAGACAGAAAAACAAACCCTCATCTCTTTCTGTTTCAGTTCATAATACATCATGTCTACTCTTGTCTTCTAAGGCAAAAGGGTTTGGTGAAAGAATTTCAGCATAATTTACCTTATGCAAAATCTCAAACAATTATGAAGTTCCAAAATGTTTTAGATTCTTTTAAATTAAAAACCAATAATCATTTTAACTACAGATTTCAAGTCTGAAGGCAACAGAATCACAGACATACAGGCACAGAATTTGAGGGAAATACTGGAACTTCAGGAGAAAAAAATGCACTTTCATTTGTTCTTGATTCCTACTGTGATTTTTAAGACTTGCTTGTGACATTCTAAAATATGTGCTATATAAGAAAAGAAAAAAAATTAACAATTTACTTTTATCCTCTTCAGTCTTCAATACAAATCTTAATCTTCATGTACAATGCATGAAGTTACTGCCATGGATGATTGTGAAGTGTGTGTAGAGATAATTTCGAGTATAGTGGTTTTGTCACTTTTCCCAAGATCACTTTATACCAACTGCTTATGTCTATCTATTTATATAGGACTTTTACAGGTTACTTTTGCCAATAGTGTGTCATTCATCTCAGTTACTGCCAGGTCACTATTCCTCATCTTATGGAAGAAAATAGTGCAGAAAATTGAATAGGGTAACTTGCAACTGGGAAGGTAATAGTAACAAAAAGAGTTGCAGTATGTCTGTACCAAGGTACCAGTGCTCTGCTTGTATCTCATGCTGGCCATGAGCCAACTCCAATCCAGAACTGCATGTTGTGAAACACTAAGTCCCACATCATATCCCCTGACTCTCCTCAGGAATTAACAATTCAAATCTGATGATCTAACTAACATCATCACATTGCATTTTGTTAGTTTGAAACACTGGTAAATTGCATCCACAGTTGTCTTTAACTGACTGCATTATTGGCACTTTCTGGTTCCTGAATCTATTACAGCATCAGCTTGATGGATAAACTGTGTTTTCTCAATCAAAACCACAGTAAATAAACAGAGAAAAAGAGCACTTTCTGCAGTATTTTTTAGTTAGTTAGTTAGCTATTTTTACACTGTAGTCATGTTCTNGAAAAGGCGCTGAGGAGGAGCGTGGATGGAGCCCTCCCTGGAGCTTCATTCGCGAAGCCTAGCCATACATGTTCTAACTTCCCTTCCTAATCCATGTGTTTCTGCCATCACAGTATAACTGAGTTGAGGACACCAGTTCAAATTTTGCCAATAAAATTCCTTTTCAAGGGGCAAAAGGATAAGAAGGAATGAATTCCCACCCTCTTCTCAGCTTTCTAAAACAAAAACAAACACAAAGCCAAAGAAGGGCAAATGAAACCCTTCCTCTTTCCATCGCCTGATGTGCCTTCCAGATGTCTGGGAGGTGGGGACAGCTTTTACCTCTAACAGCTTCAGTGAGGTCAGAAGGAGCAAACTAGCAATGGAAAAGTTGAAAAATTGCTTGAGAAGAGAAAGCAAAGAGCTCTGTGAGTTCCCAGTTACATTAATACCCTGCAGAAATTAATCTGAGTGGTTGTGTTGCCTGTGTTTTTGAGACATTTTCTCCCTCTGTGACATGACTTCTCTTGACTCTATTGCAAGGCACACATGCCTTACTGTACTGTCAGAATGCTTTACCTTTTTGCCTTCCAAAACCATCTAGACTGTGCAACAATAAAATCCCTAAATGCTTTGAAGAGCAGTTTTTCTCTGAAAAGTTAACTCCAGCTAAAAGCATCTCAGTACTCTACCCTAGTCCCTTGTTGATACACCCATCAGCTCTGCTCCATTTACAAGCAAAATAACCTCTCCCAAGAAAATCCCAAAATAAACCAAAGCAAAACCCAAACCCAAAATAACAATAAACCCCCCCCAACATTCCTTTACTTGATATCAAGCAGGATTTGTACATGGTTAGGTCTCTATAATCCTACAGCATTATTTTGCCATCTTTTTCAAGTTGTGCTTACTCAGAGGTGCTCTGTTTTCTCACTGCAGCTAGGAATTTAGATCATACAGTACTGGATCAGATTGATCCATATAGATCATCTAGATCAGATTGATCCAGTAGATGGATAAGTTTGATCAGATAGATCATCAAACTTAACAATCTTCTTCCAACAGCATGGAGTACTAAATGCTCTAGAAAGTGAAAAAAAAACCTCCTGACTGTGACAAGGGATGTTGTGACATTATCTCTCTCATCCTCAGCTGATATAACTAGAAATCAGCTGGAATCTGGAAGTATGACATTATAAATTCCTCCTGAAACTTATATAGTTTTGATAACACCAGATATTATTTTATTTAGTGTTTCTTTCTGAGACTTGTAAAAATTACTTGCTTTGAAAGTCTGCTGTTTTCATGGAATTATTATCCATGTTTTATTGAGAAAGCATATTAGCTGTCTGTGTAGGCACTTTTTTCTTAAAAAAATATTGACTACAATGATTAAAGTACACTAAAAGGATTTGCAGATAATATGAGCTGTAAGAGTTTATAAGCACTCTGTAGGATAGCATAAGATTTCAACATGATTTTGATAAATGGAAGAAATGGCTCAAAACCAAGAAGACAAAACTGAATAAAGACAAATGCAAAGTACTGCTGCTAGAAAAAAATACACAGATGCAAAGGGGAGAATAACTGCTTAGCAGTGATATGATACAAAAAGGCTGTGGAAAAAAACCAACCCAACAACTCAATCTCTTTTGTCTTAACAAAAATTACTTATAGAGTAAGGCAGAGAGATTATTAGACAAATTCCAGTTGACTCTTGTGATGCTCCAGATTTAGTAATATTTTAGATTGCAGGAACATCACACTTTATTAAAGATGTAAAAGATGGAAAGAAGGACAAAGAAAAAACAAGCAGGTTAAAGAAAGTTTACTAAATGTGTCTAGTAGAAGAGAAAAAGAGAAAAAGTTAAAGGAGATATAAAGACAGTCTTCCAACCTACAAAATACTGTCAAACAAAGGATAATGACAAAGAATTCTCCATTTTACCTGGAGTGAGGAAATGTTGCAAGAAACATCGCAAGAAAGTGTTGCTTAGGTTTTCAGCAATGATTAACAATTGCTATATGGGAAACAATTCTAAGGTGGCTTGAGTGCTTGAACAGGACTCTGAAGAGATTTTTAAGATGTGAATATATGTTGAATATACAGATTCTTTCCCTATTTGATTAAGATAGCCAATACACAGAAAGACATCATAGCAATAAACAAATACATTTCAGCAAGCTGAAACTTACTGCATATATTTTTGATATATCAATACAGAAGATTAAATATACCTATATCTTATTAGCTTGAGTTCTGTGGGAGCAAAAGCCAATTGCAAAACAAAAAAAGGCACATTCAGAGGACTAATTCCATTCAAAGCAATCACTGCAGGAGTATCAGACTCTGATAATACCAGCAGTACTTCTCTAGATATACAAATTCTTCAGACTCCTACCATAACTGACTTTAGCTGCTAGCAAAGCTTCACTGGCAGGATCTCTGAAGGTATCAGATAGACTCTGTTAGTCATTATATTTTACCATTTTATCTTATGTTAATATGAGGCCTTCCTCAGTGAGCAATTATTTTCCATATTCACTAGGGACAGGTCAAGAATGAAGAGCTTAACAGGGAAGATTAGGTTTGCTGTTAGGAAAATATGTATAATGATACAGATAGTTAAATACTGAAAGCAGTGACCCAAGGAAGCCATGGAATGTCCTTCCCACTTTAGCAAGGGGAAGAAAAGTTAGGCTCTGTATGGTGAATTGTATGAACACTACATGGATTTGCTCTATGACCGTAACTTTGTTTTCATGAATAATGTACAAAAGTGAGAATCACAGGAACAGAGAAAAATAGGGCTTGCAGGTAGCTAAAAAAAAATTATTTCACAGCAGAACAAACAATAGTTGCACATTTTCTGTCATTACTTTATCTAATTGTTCTTAAATACCTTCACCAATGGGGAAACTGCAACCTCCTTAGACAAGCTAAACTTGTGTTTGTACCCATCCCTATAAACACAGATTCTATGACAATAGCCAAAATCAAGCAAAGTGAAGCAAAGAATGGGGGAAATACTGCTATCAGAAACTTCTGGGGTTTTTTTTTTGATGCAATTGATACTTAGGAAATGTTACTGATAGCAGAAAGTATTGGCATATTTTCCTCAATCCTTGTTTTGCTAAATCATGAATCCCACACGAGGGAATAATTTAGTCAGTGTAATACTGTAGAAACCTAATTTACAGTCTGATGAAACTCATTTCCTACAGACAGGACTCATAGCAAGTGGGCAGACTGTCTGGGCTGTGAATGTAAGATTGGCCAGTAGCTGCTATCCTGCCAACCAAGACCTCTAAAAGAAACACACAGAAGTAACTTTCTTCAAGAGCACACATTTTCCAACAAATAAGGAAAAAACCCAAACAAATAATAATAAGAAAACACAATTTAAAAAAAAATTACTTTATTTTTTCCAATTCTGTTGCCAGTTGAGAGCAATGAACTCTCATTAGTGGGAGACAAAACAAAAAATCACACTCAGAACAGGATATGGGAACAGAGATCCGTTTGTTTTTAAAATATGCTGTTAGTTAAATATAATTTATATTACACAAGTGACAAAAATAAGTATCAGTAGATCCAACCAAATAATAATAAAAAACCTAAACAAGTAAATCAGAAGAACTAGTAATCCTCTGAGGTCTGCCTTCATGTTGTCTTGGTTTCCCTTGGGGAAATCTTGTCCACAACTCAGCAGAAGTTAAGCACCTGTACTGATACTGAAAATGATGGTGATCAAACTGCTATAAATGCTTGGGAATGAAGCAGACAAAAATAAAACTTGCATTTTTTTTTTAATCTACTCTATGAGAAAGCCTTTTTTCTTTCATTCTTTTAATATCCTCTGTGAGATAAACTAAAAGACACTTCTGTATTAAAAAATAACTTCCTTAAAAACACAGAAGCTTCTATCTCCCAGGTGGCAAAACATCTGCCATGAGGAGCAAGGTTTATGTATTTCTTCACCTACGTTATGAGCAGCCAATATTTGGAGTAAATAACTTCATTCAATTTGTAGTTTCTCCCTAATTTAAAACAATTAGATTGATTACAGAAGTAATAAAAGTTAAATGTTGTCAAGGGCCTCCATAATTTTTTAAGGAACAGGATTAATGATCAAAGTATTTATGTGGCTGATTTGAGAAATTTGGACTGATACAATATTTTTAGATTTGATAGTGAACTCATGAGATCAAAAGATTTAAATGGAGATTTATTTGAAATATATGTCAATATACTATATATCTCTTCTTCTGAAAACAAAGACTATGCTGAGTCAGTTACAGAGTGTTTTAGCTGAAGTGATGGTAAAAGGGATGCATGCACTTGGAGCATTCAAGAAAAAAGACAAAATTAATATTATGATCACGAGTAGGTTTGAAACACAAATCTAAATAAATGATGATTTATAGCCATGATAGCTACTACAATTCTGATCACATCAATAGACTACAGTCATCTGAAATGGGAGCTTTTCCAGCAAAGAGGAGATTGTGGCCAGTAGCTAGGAGACTACTATCTTTGACCTCAGTCTAAGCATGTATCTGATGACAGCATACTAGTTTACTCATTCTGCCATTAAAAAGGTGAGATTTGGAGTGAGGAATTAGTTTCCAGCAAAAACACATACAAAAACTTTGGCAAAAGGGCTCATTAGAACTAACTATTAGTAATCTCAGAATGGGTAGTTATACTACAAGTTTGGGAAACAGCTGAAGAAATTGGTGATTCTAATTCTCTCTCTCTACCTTTTCTAGGAAGGCACAGTCTGAAAATCNCTATCCTCTTTTTATCAGCATGCTTGGAAAAGGCGCTGAGGAGGAGCGTGGGTGGAGCCCTCCCTGGAGCTTTGTTCGCGAAGCCTAGCCATGACGACGACGACGACCTTTTCTAGGGGCAGGAGGGGAGGGTCTTACTAACCTTGGAATCATTCAGGATTAAAGTATATAGAACATCTCTCCTTGGCTACATAACTGCAGTGAAATGCTTGCTTGTGAGAGGGTGAGTGAACATATGCTTGGTGAGTGTAAGGAACACCAAAGCATTTCCCCCAAGGATAATGTAGTGGGTAACCACATTCTCAACTTCTAATTTCACTGGCTTTGAATATCTTACTTTCCTGTCATTTGGAAGGGCCTTTCATGTATTTTTCTCTTTTTAATAAGTTTAACAGCTGATTCCAGCATGGCACAACATTTCAATGAACAAAGTATTGTTGCCAAGCCCTATTTAGTTTAGAATATCAATTGCTGAACCTCAAATGTCTGGAGTTGATTGTGATATAACCTACAAGGCTGGCAGACTGCCCTATATCACACCTATGACTTTTCCACTTGCCACATGCCAATCCCTTGTATACTTGAGTCCACATTTAGAACTTCATTGTCCCTTCTACTTCCCATTACTGTCTTTGCATCTGTAATTACTTTTAACAAAACAAACATGCTAGTGATGAAAACCAGAACTGTTTGAACTGTTTCACCTGGGAATGTCAACATCTAGTTGGAAATAAGTGCAATGAAGGCTACTGTCTTGAATGCTCTGTTCGTCAGACATAGACAGTGGCATACAGAAAAACTTCTGTCCTATCTTTTACAGAATATATTTCTCTTATTAACTTCAATGTATCTCGTGTTATACTGCATAGAAATCAGTGATAGCAAGGATTTTGTTAGGTAAAATGAAAAAAAAAAGGAATTTTAGCATTTATATTATATATATATAAAAATACATTATAATATATAATATATATTATATATTTTATATATTTTATATATATATATAATATAAATGCTAAAATTCCTTTTTTTTTTTCATTTTACCTAACAAAATCCTTGCTATCACTGATTTCTATGCAATATATATATATATATATATATTATATTAAAGAGACATTTAAATCAATTGATCTCTTAAACTTATGTGTGTGCTAATTGGCCTCAGGCTGTATGGACAGGTCATGCAGCTGTCTGCATTTAAAGTTTGCTTTGCCATTTGCTTTTATGGTTCAGGTGCTGTGGTTAAATAGAAATGATGAATGAGTGCTGTAAATGACTACTCAATTGTCTGGGGTACAATGTTATCACTTCTCTTACCAATTTCCTCTCTCACTTTCTCTACTGATTTATCCAGAGTAGTCATTTCTGAACCCCCTGATATTTCTAAATCCCCACATTTTTCTCACTGTTCAGCTATTGCTCCTTCCTGGCAGGGTTTTTATTGACCCCTTTAATCAGCAGGAGGTAATTGTGAAAAGTGTTAGAGTTCCTACAAGCATTAGATACAGAGCTCTTACCTGTTTCGATTGCTGTAGGGTAATTTTTTATCAATGTTATCCTAGACATACACAGGGTTGATATCTCCATCAAAGTTACTCATCTCGGCTTCCATTGTAGTTGAGAGAGAGAGAGATAATCACTTTTGGATATCAGTCTTATTCTAGACAGAATAACTGTGACCTACAAATGCTTGTTTCTTGTAAGTGACCATCAGGGGAACAAATAATTATTAGATTGAGTATAGATGCTGAAATTTCAGTGAATAGATCTGATTTATATGTTCATGTCTGGTCAGAGAATAAGATAATCTTACTCTTTCTAGATTCTCAGATATACAAATTATGAGTAATTGTATGGGCTGGTTGGATTTCAGATTAATTTAGTTCTTTTTAAAAAAGAGAAGACAAGACAGTAATATCAAAGTGAATAACATTCTGTTGCTCATTGCCAAAGAAATAAAATCACCAAGAGTCTCATAAACAGATAATGACAAAGCTACTGTACAGTCTTCCTGGCTTTTTATTTTATTTTGGCAGAACTAAAGTTGATTTGATTTTAATTCCACCTATACATCCAAGCCAGACATACAAGTTATGTACACACTGTTCATATTATTGCACTGAAAATCCTTGAATAACTCTTTACGACATTTCCTCTTTGTTTCTAAAATAATGTTCACAATAGGCTGTAATTCAAATCCAAAAATTGATTTTGAGTCGTTCTCTTCCATTGTGCCATCAGTAAACAATTTAGATTCTGTTTAAGGTGTACATATACTCTTAACAATGAATTCTGTAAGACAAACATGGAAGAGAGCATTTTAAAGATGCTCTGAATGACTTTGTTAGCATATACATTACATTGCTAAGGACTGGTCTTAAAAATTGAGTTGTGAGAAGAAACTATTCAGTATTAAACAATATTTCATTTTCTGTGGTTCTACCATTTTTTTTTCCTTTGACTATATTCTGCTGAGTCTCTGAAGATGATTATTACTACTGCAATTTTTAAATCATTTCAGATAAAAGGGATATTCTCAGTGGATTAAGCAGATTGGTTAGACAGTGTGACTTATTTATCAGATTTGATATTTGAACTTATTTTATAAAATCAATATATTCTTTTGCATTTTCTGACTACTTAGTACTCAGACCTCTGGTTGAGAAAACTATCCTATATTTCTGTGTTCTGAACAGAAGTCTTCTGCTCAGCACCAACTCTGTTTTGACTCAGGACTGACTTCTATTCCACATCTCTTAGTCTTCAGAAGAAGCTGGTCTTCAATCTGGAACTTGTCATTAACAAGAAAAAATATCTTTAAGTACTATCACCAGTTCTAAGCTTATTCAAAACAGTTTAGTTGCACAGTAGACAGTTGGAACAGTGTGTGGCAAACAACTGCCTTTGTCAAGATGATTTCATCCTATGAGCAAAGAGACAGTTGAATCTAACCAGAATTATAATTTAATGTTGAGGTACAAGCATAGGTCAGAAGACTAGAATACCACAGAGTTTAGGAAGCAAGGAAAACTCAGTAAGCTGGCAGTAAAACCTTCATCTTGATATTACATTTCCAGACTAGTAAAATCTGGAGCTGCCAAAGATCCTGTACTCCAAGTACCAGATCCTCACCATGTGTTTAGAACAGATGCTTAGCAGAGTGGCTACAATAGTTGATTAAATGGACAACAATCATTCTAAATATAGTTTTTAGGGAACTATCTGCACACTAATATTCTGTTTAGATTATTGCATTTATCTACATAATCATTTGCCTAAGCTGTTGCTATGACCCACTTTTGCATTTACATCCTTCCAGCTGGATACTGTCAGTAATACATTCTTAATCTGATTTTTAATGTGTGGTAAATGGTTAGAATTAAATCATCTGATAAATGTAAAGGTCTTATTTGAGTTTTATGAAGCATGTTGGTCTTTTCACATAAAAAAGGTTAATGGTAATAAGAGATCTGTATACTCTGAGGGACATGGTGCAGAACCTTGGTTAGATTTCTGTTTAAACAAATCCATATCCTGTTCTCAGCACTCTAAATGGACTTTTAGTGCAAAATACTTATATAGTTCTACCAATCTATCATAAGTACAGTGTAGGACCTTTGCTACTTCTATCTGTAGAGAATCTGAATAACTTTGATATAAAATCAGTACACAGTTACAGAGGGACAAACACCATAAATTGCTGTCATATCTTTAAAGGAATCAGATTGCAGTGTTTCTGATCTGCTTATTTTTTTGTTGTTGTTTTTGAATGCAATAAGCTAACTTTGGCATTAATCTTTTCTTTTTAATGTAGGTATTTGGGGAAGGTAAGAAATTAAAAATCATCCATTAGCTAAAAGGCACTGAGTTGTATTATTTTTCCCAAGCATGACCAAGATGTAAATGGTTACATAAGAACTAGAATTTGATGCTGGTATTGCATCCTCCTTTAGCTATTATGGATTTTTAGAAACTATTTTCTGCAATTCTGATACATCATTCCCTTTGTTGAACTCATTCAAGCCTAGAACTTCCAAACTATGGTGAAGAACAGGACAGCATGGAATAGGCTCCCCAGGGATGTGGTCACGGCTCCAAATCTTGTGGAGTTTAAAAGACACTTGGACAATGCCCTTAGTCACCTTGTGTGATCTTGGAGTTTTGTCCTGTGCCTAACGGGAGTTGGACTTGATGATCCTTGTGGGTCCCTTCCAACTCAGATTGTTCTATGATTCTATGATTTCCAGAGCAACCAAGTCAGATTTCTTCTAGNCCATTGTGCTTCTGGGCTGCCAGCGTGCACTGTTTGCTCCTGGCCAGCTTCTCAGCCACCAGCACCCCAAGTCCTTTTCTGCAGGGCTGCTCTCCATCATCTCATCCCCTTCTCATCTGAGTCCATGAGCAAGCACAGTCCCCTGCTCACCATTAATGGAAGAGGAGAAGGGGCAGACAGATGGGTTGTAGCAGATAGGTGTAGCCAAAGCTGTGTCACAGTGCAGCACTGCCAAGCAGCAATTTGGTCTGCTCTGTGAACTGCTAATTAGCAAACAATTACAACAACAATATACACAGTGGTGTCAGTAATCTCACAGTTATGGGAATTATCCTATGATCTAGTAAGATTAAATGAGAATTTTGTGGTTAACTCTTTTATCCTCTTTGAATCAAATGTTCTTATGTTGTTGTCTTATTCAGTAAATCTTTCAGGATGTTGCTTTCATTTTTCTTTTGCTTAGGTTGGAGTGTAAGTGTACACATCACTTTACCAAAGATGCTGAGTGACTAATGCCTGTCTCAAAGAATTTGCAATGCAAATGAAAAAAGAGCTCAAGAACAAGTGTTCAGAAAACATGAGGTAATACCAGCAAAAAAAAAAAAAGAGAAACATGGGATGGTTACACAAAGAGGATTCTCACTACAGAATCACAGAATATTCACAGCTGGAAATGACCTCTCAGATCACTGAGTCCAACCAAAAATAAAAGAAAAGAAAAAAAAAACACCAAAAAAATCCAACCCTACCCAAGCCCTGCCCTCACTAGAACATGTCCTGGAGCACCACATCTCCACGTTTCTTAAACACCTCCAGGGATGGAGACTCAAGCACCTCCCTGGGAAGGCTGTGCCAGTGCCTCAACACTCTTTCTGTAAACAATTTCTTCCTAATATCCAATCTAACCCCTCCCTGTCTCAACTTCAAACTATTCCCTCTAGTTCTGTCATTAGTTACCAAGGAGAAGAGGCCAACCCCCACCTCTCTCCAAGCTCCTTTCAGGTAGTTGTAGAGGGCAATGAGTTCTTGTAGAGAACTGTTGTGTAAAGGCATTGGTGAGGCAGAAGCAGCTATATCTAAACTGAGAGCTCTGCTGCACTGTAAGGTTGCTGTGAGGAGCAGCAAATGTGGCTAATGGGTACCTGTGTGCATCTCATATCTTTTCCCTAGGCCTAGTCTCACTAACATGAAACAAAATAGGAGAACATTTCTGAAAGGAAATGTGGCCTCCAGACCATACAGCTGTGCTGTGGCATTGCCACATATGTCCTTAGCCATCAATTGCAGCTTTGAAATCACTGGGGCAAGGCTTTCCAACAGAAAGAGTCAGAAATTACCCCTATGAATCTAGAAGCTCCAAGATTTGTGGCGTCACCTGAATTTCCTGCTGCGGAAATAAGAACCTGGATCTGTTTCTGATAGCTTCAAAGTTTAACCTGTTACATGACAAGAAATGCAATATGCTCTAGAGATGACTGCTCTGGAGCTGCTACCACAGAAGCCCTGGAACATTCCCACTGGCAGACAAATTTGCACACTTCAAGTACTCATAAGAAGTCTTAGGTTAAGGCTTTCAGTATTTTGGTCCCACACTTGGTGGGAGGACTTCCTTCAGTTCTGTAGATGCAGAGCATCCAGACATCTCAGTCTCAGACCTTCTCATTAAACACTTGGCTAGTTTACATTTATCCAAGCTTACAAAATACATGTCAGGATATCAGAAATCCCAAAGTACCATCAGTTCTGCACAAAAGCTGAAAGATAAAAGAAAAATAAGATCTTGTCCAATTCCCACTGAGTCAGAATACTCTTTTAAACATCCATTAGTTTCAGATCACTTAGGGCCCAGTTAATCACTTTATCAGTTAAACAGAAGTGTAAATGCTGCTTTCAGTGAAAACAGAAATATCTGTTTATGTTATGTTTTATACAGAAATAGTTGTAGAAGTTTAGGTTTAAAAAATTATCTGCATTTTTAACATGAAGGATCCCACATAAAAAAGAAACCTTCTGGTTAATTTTATGTATGCAATATTTTATGCCAGATGTAATTATTGCTATGTATACATACTACATTTTTAATTCACTTTAACTTGTCAAGGAACGAGGTGAGAGAGGAATTACATCCTCAGCTCTACCCAGTCCCTCTGTACTAATACAAGTGTTGAAATAGGTACTAATCCAACCCAAAGCCATTTATTCAATATGAAACACATCCACTTGTGTAAATTAGGCAGCAAGTTTGTGTTTTAATTGAAGGTACAGAGCAGTCAGAGTCTTCTGGGGCACCATTACTGCTCTGTAGTACCTGTTTAGCAAAGCAAGAAAGCTTGCTCAGGGTGTTCTGCAACCAGATCTCTGTGCTAACTGCAGCAGGAAATGATGAGATTTGGTTAGAATGAAATGTTAATTGCTTAGTAATATTGAAGAAAAATCATCTGTTGGACTGCTTGTTAGTTACATAAAAGTCATAACAGAAGTCTACTTATTAAGAGATTTAATTAAGCAAACAGGTCTTCATGCCAAAGTCAGCTTTCCAGTCTTATGGAACAATAGTCCAATGATTCTTCTGGGTGCACTTAGCTTGTTAGTTGTTCAGTGTTAAGTCTTTATTCACTAAAGAAGTTAAGAATGTGCTTAAGCACCAAAGAGATTTAATCTAACTCATTAAGACTTAAATTTAGGTCCATACAAAATATCCTGCCAAAGCAAGAACTAAATGGTGTGAATCATATAGATTTCAAATTGGACAAAGGGCTTGCTATCTAATTAAGAAACTCATATGGCTTCACCACTGTAGTATCTGAGCACCCCATAATCTTGAATAGCATTAATTCCATTGTAGAACCAAGACACAGTGGGATAGAAGTGAGAATAAATGCATATCTTGCCCATTTGGAAGACATATTCTAGCCTTACATGCCAAAAATATTTGTAAAGGTTTTTACGAGAATGAGGAGATGAGAGAGATTCACAGAAACCATCAAGCAACTCAGCACAAGTGGTTAAGGAGAGAATTACTTGCACTTACGATATACTGAAACCAAGGTTCTGAGTTTCTGTATGCAAAATGGACAAATTTAGCAGTGTTGAAGCACTTCAGAATACTTGACAGTGGCTCAGGGACTATAATGGATGACAGGATTCAAATCAGGGACCTTTGAGTTACGACAAGGTTAGAGATTTGAATGTCATTAAACTCTAGTGAGAATATAATGGCTAAAGGAATAAAGAAGATATAACTATTCTCCTTTCCCTCAGAAACTCACATCTACAAAGTGAGGACTCCTCAGGAATAGGGAAGGCCCTAAAATGGAGCCCTGTGGAACCCCACTAGTGACCAGTTGCCAGTGCAAATGTAACCCATTGATTTTAACCCTTTGAGCCTGCCTCGTCAGCAGTTGTTCACCTGTCATGTGCTCATCTAGCTGCATCAATTAGAACAGCACTGCATCATTCTGAGAACTGAAACCTGAGCTGAGCTTTGAAATCCCTCAACAAATAATATGCCACTATTCAGCTGCCTGAGAAAGTAAGAAAATGGGAAGCTGGAGGGTTTCAGTGGTAGTTTTAGCTGACAACCTTGGGTATCCAGACAATGACAAGATGAGTAAAAGAGAAGTAAAAGGAAGAGCGCACAGAAGTGAACCTCATGGATGAATAGAGAAAGATAAGGGGAAACTCCATTACATTGCCAGAGATAAACATTCCAGATTGTATAATCCACTCAGGCAGAGTCTTGCCCACAGCCACGTAAATCAGAGGATAAAACACCTTAGATTCAGGTTAGTAATAGGGAGTTGCATCTCCAATGCTACATCTTGTCTGTATGGATACTCTTCCCTTTGGTCAGGACATCAGCCAAGGTCACTTTTCTGGGATTGAGAGACATTACCTGAATGAATAAGAAAATATTTAGCATGCTCTAAGTTTGTAACCACAGCTGATTAACTAACACATAGATAATATTTAGTGTGGTTTTTAGGTTGTTACAGTGTATTCTTGGTTTTAAGCTGTAATAGTGCAATCTTCCACTGTATCAGTGAAAACCTGCAATGGTGTGACCTTGGGGTTTTGTCCTGTGCCTAAATGGGAGTTGGACTTGATGATCCTTGTGGGTCCCTTCCAACTCAAGTTGTTCTGTGATTCTTTGAGTTTGGGGACTTGATACAGCACCATTGCAGGTTTTCACTGATACAGTGAAAAATTGCACTATTATAACTTAAACCAAGAATACACTATAACTTAAATGACACAATGTAAAATTCTGTTTCACAGAAACAATGAACACTTTAAAAAACACCTTCAAAGAAACAAATAGCCAGCAACTCCATCCCCACAACCTTCAGAGAAAAAGACAGCAAGGAAAGTCTAGTGTGGAAAGGTCTCTAAAGATCAGATAAGCAACAGTGTTTAGCTTCATTCTGGTGTTTTTTTTCTGTATTACCCATTTTCTACACTCCTTTTCCCATGCAAGTACATGTATCTTTCTATTCATAAATGAGCAATTCCATTTTGTGTGAAATTGAGGTACAATATATATTAAATATTATCAGTAATCTACAAATATTAATCCATTGAAGAGGACTTGAGCTACTGCAATGAGCTGAAAGCTAAATGCAGACTAATCCAGACTACAATGAAAACTTAGTGTAGGAAATTTAATACACTCTTGGTTGTCAGGAATGAAAAGAGGAAATGGAAATATTGATTTTTGCTGAGAGGCCTATTAAAAAAGGAGAGTATTACAATTCTAGCTTATATTTCCATACAAAAAATTGCCACTTGGGGAGACTAAATATGACAAGGCTATTAAATAATAAAACTACTAGACAAGTAAATATTCCTTAGAGAGTCTCACCACACAAAACAATATCAGAAGTTGGATTTGCACATTTCTTTCATCAGCAATATTCATCTATTTCAGAAATGGAAGCATATTCTACCTGGCTTGTGTATCCTAGTGGAAAAAACTTTGAATTCAAACCATGTCACACGCTCAGCGTAGACAATGCTACTTGCATACTACAAGATTCTGCATTTGTGGCTTAATCAGAAAAACTAACTTAATGCTGCCTTAGTTTACACACAACAAAATTTTCCAGTCCTGTGTCTATTATTTTCAAGACAGCAATACTTCTTTGTTTTCCCTGAATGATTACTTTATAGTTATAAGTCAGCAGATAATAAACACATTTGAGGTATTTTTACTCACACTTAAATACCACTTTTCATAGTTGTATGATACCAAGAATGTTTTTTTTTCAGCTTTAAAAAAAAAAAAAATCATGACATTTCTTACTTCCTTACACTTGGATGTCATCAGTGCTGAGGATTTCTATCAGTGCTGCTACTGGTACCTTTACATCTTTCAGTTGTGCAGGTACTTTCTACTCACCTGAAAATTGACTTCTTCCACAAGACTAGTCTGTCTTGCTCTAGTCCTGACATTGGGTCTTGTTAGTGTTCACTTTTCCAGTGAGTTCAAAGCATACATTACATTGTTGAGCTACTTGAAAATGTGCTTCAATATCAAGCAAGGCTTTGCCTAAATGTCTTCATACCCAATGTCCAACTTGCTCTATCACTTCTGCCTTACTACCTGCAGTTAGTAAAATTGAAACAAAATTGTTGACATTTGCCTTTTATTTTTTTTTTGATTGATTATAGGGATTTTCATGTGGTTTTTTTTTTCTATAAAGTTCATAGATTTTCCCCCTTTCACTTGTGAAATATACCAGAAAATACTTTGTTCAAATGAATATTTGCTATTAAACTTGAACTCCTTGGAAATGAATCATATCATATAAGTTCTTTCTTTTCCAACTGTACTTATTCTTTATTTTTTTTCATGTGGAATATTCACACACACACACAAATCACTATAAACAATTTCAAGGCTACAACTATCAAAAATAATGATAAAGGAACAGAAAAATGTATCACATCTGGAAGTCAGTACCATTGGAACTCTTGAGTATAATCCCCTTGCTGAAAGACTAAATAAATAAAACATATAACCTAATGCTTATAGAATTTATATATAATTACATGTGTGTGTATATAACCTATAATGTTTAATAAACTCTCCTGACCTTTACTTTCACTTATTTAACTAAAATGAAAATCTGTATGCAAGATTACTTGTGCACAAATTAGTGAAGTGAATCTCTTCAAACTACTTTATCAGTGTAGATATTTTTCTCTGGAGATGTCAGGAGCACTTCTCCAAGGCAGAGATTGATATTCACATCTTAAAGGTGGAAAGGGTGAAGCTCAGAAAGATTAGAAGTCTGCCTGAGTGAATGCTGAGGGTGAAAGAAGAAAATACATAATGAAGCAATACAAAAAGCAGGAAAAACCCCTAGAAAGTTCTGGTGAATTCCAGTTTTCTCACAGGGCCTACATCAGATATTCTGAAGCCTTCATCCCATTCACAGTTGGCAATTTTTACAGGAACTCTACACTGAAGGAGCAGCTCATCCAAGCCTAGCTAGTGAGGGTACCACAGCTATCCTCAGGAGAAATTGCTGCACCTGGAAAATTCTGTGTGCTCGTACTGACCTCTAGTGACTATTAACAATGTCCTCCAGTGACTGTAGCCCAAAAAGTACATGGCTCTATTATATGCTTCATTTTCAAGGACTGACCTTCATTATTTAGAACAGTTAGAGCTGGAANTTGGCCTTCTTGGCCCCCTGGGCACACTGCTGGCTCCTGTTCAGCCATGGTAACACTGTTGCTATGCTCCTGACATATTCATGTATTACAGACACCAACATGGTTGGAAATGGATGCTACAGGTACTCCCATTAGAATATTTTATGCTGCAACTTGTTATCTTCTGAATTATTTTCTCCCATGACTAAAATGACAAAGTGGAAAATCCAAGACTTTTGCTTGCAAGTGCTATGGAGAGGGAAGAATCATGGTGTCTCTGAAAAGTCTCCCATGCTCTGCATGCTACAGCACCAGTATTCAAACCTGGAGCTAAACCATGCAGCTGTAGAATTTAAGCTATTAAGAATTTCTAAACCATACAGCTGTAGAATTTAAGCTACTACAAATTTCTTGCAGCAAAGAAGGTAGTGTGATTGAATATAGAGTGCTAGTGTCTATACCGATGCTCCTTCTGTCCTATCAATTACTATGATGAAAATGCCTTAGTCCAAAAAGATACTTAATCTTGTTCTACTCACTTCACCATGGTTTTGTGCTTCTTACATTTGCCACATCTGTAGGAATCCTATTCATATTTCCTGGCGTTTCCCATCATTATGTAATGAAACCTCTTCCCTTTTAATGGATTCGTGATGAAAAATTGCAGAGGAAATTAACCTATCTAATGTATTAGTTTTAGCACTAGAACCTAAGTCATATTTGAAGGACATGTTGATTCAGGGATATCTGAGTTTGTATCATCATTGAAACATTTTAATAATTTGATAATAAATTTTAGCATATAATCTTATCAAAGAGAAAAAAAATGTACTAGCATATGAGTGAACCATGTCACTGCCAAGAAGTCCAGGAATATAGATGGTGAAGAAGAAAGCAGAATCTTTTTAAGCATGCTAAGTAAACATTGCTATCACTATATCACTACTTGGAAGTGTATTACAGGTAACAATAATGCATTTCAACAATCATCCAAGATAAACATTCCTATCTAGTAAATATATCAGTGTGAACTGTGAATATTCAGATGGATAGCTACAGTCAGTCACTTAAGGACCTATTCAGACTTCACTTGTACTGCTATGTTTTAAAACAATTCAACATAAAGTGAAAGTATATAATGTTTTATCAAACACCTGTAATTCTTATTTGTCAGGAAACACTGGCAGAACAGAATATGTTACTTTGTTTGACTTTTTAGATATGAAATCAGTAAGAAATATGAAATTCAGTAGGCTTCAAAACATTTTTTAATAAAAACTGAATTTAGAAATGTTTATTTAAATTATACCAATCTCTTTATCCTATTTAGTTATCTCTAATGATCTTTTAAGTGGTCTTTCTCTTATCTATTACCACACATCCATCTCAGCAGTGTACTTCATTCACTATACATGTCAGATGATATGTACACATATATAATATATACACACACATACATTCCTTTTCAGGAAGACAAATACTGAGTCACTGAAACAGAGCAGGAAAGCCAGATTGTATTTACACAGTGGGATGAAAACTTCAGTTATGTTACAATGAGTTAAGTCTGGATATTTGTAAAATATTTTAATGTGCTTTAAAAAGATTTTAATATACTTTAGGTTTTATAATCTATGTGACTTAGATGTGGAGCATAAAAAGCTTATGATGATAAAGCTACAAATTAATATAGAGTAGTGCTCAGAATCAATATGGTGATTCTAACAGCAGAACAACTTACATACAACATAAGGAAAAATGGACTGTAAACAATGATTTAAGGAAATCATTTAAGAAAGCTCTCTACCTGCTTACTTAGACCTAGAAATTGGCACACTTTGTCTGTAAATCATTCACCTTATTGTACCTCTCTTCAAGACATCCCTTACCACAAGATGCAAAGAGTTTCTTCCAGGATCCTGTTACAGGATCTGCCTAGAGTTGTATGCTTAATGGTTTACCTAAGATTGTATCACACATCTAAATAATTTATGATGCATGAGGAGCAGTCCTTAGCAATTTTCTTTTTGGAAAAGGAGGCTCTTACAGTGGGAATACTGGAATAGAAATTAAAAGACGTGTGTTTATTTTTCCCTGATGAGAGTTTTCTCATATGACCTCAGATAAGATATGACCTAAGATAATCATAGAATCATACAATCCCACAATGGCTTGAGTTGGAAGAGACCTTAAAGATGATCCATTTCCAACCCCTTTGCCATGGGCAGGGACACCTTCCACTAGACCAGGTTACTCAAGGCCTCATCCAACCTGACCTTGAACACTTCCAGGGAGGGGGCATCCACAACTTCTCTGGGCAACCTGTTCCAGTATCTCACCACTCTCACAGTGAAGAAGTTCTTCCTAATATGTAACCTACACATTTTCAGTCTGAATCCATTACCCCTTGTCTTATCACTACACTCCTTGATAAAGAGTTCCTCAACCTCCATTAGGCCAACTCAGTACTATGTGAGTACATAACATTGTAGACAAAAAAAAGAGATCAGTCATTTGTACACTTTGCATCTATTACAAACTCACATTAAAAAAAGTCTCAAAGAGCTTTCTAGTAGCTACACTTCTTTAGGTCAATCCCAAATTTCTCCAACTATCTTGAAAGAGAAAGTGATTCTTTATGATCTTGCACAGTATTACTGATATCCAAAAAATCAAGAGGATTTAGGACGCAAAACTTACAGGGAGCTTCCTACAGTATACAAAAAAATATATCTTCCTTTTTAAGAAATTCTCTGTCTTATTCTGCTTTCTAAGTTTTCTAACTTTCTAACTTTAAGAACTTAATTCTTGTCCCAGGCAATAATTTGGTTAACCCAAACTGCAGTCCTCCACTGGGTCTACATAAGAGATCAAGATTCAGCCAGTTATTTGAAGTTTTCTTCTTAGTCATTACTGGCTTTCAAATAGATTATCTCTTCCATTACTGAGATTCAATCTGTTTTACTTCACTTGCTCTCTTCATTTTTCCTTTAATGTAAAATCGCTATCTTGTCCCTATGAGTAATCACATATATGAATAATCACAATTAAGTACAGATGATACACCATACATTTAATCTTAATCAGTATTATTGTGCCCATTATTGCATGTTTAGCAAAACCTCACTGATCAATAAGAGCCAGCAACCACTGTCTCATAAGTTTCAGTCAAGATTTAGGTACAAATGTGCACTTTCATGATATTAGAACACTTTGATTTAAAAAAAAACAACAAACATTTAAAAGTATCTTTAATATTTTTCTCGACTTTAGAATTATTGCATAACTAATGAACATTTTAAAAATAAACAACATATTATGGACTTTAGGGTGTAGAATCTTTGCTTATTGTATTTCAGCTATATCCTCAGCCTTCTTGTTTCACTAACTCCCTAACCTGCTGAATTAAGATTATTTTATATGTCCAAGGTCCTCACAAATCAGGCTAGAATGAGTGTGTTTTTTAGTCTTGGAATGATTTAGTGAATCTAATAATCCTTCTTCTGTTAATCACCAACTCACTTTTGTTTAGAACTTTTCTTTCTGCACTTACAATTATGATTCGCAACTGAAAGCTCTGCCTAGACTTCCCAGGATTAGTTCCTCCTTGTCTCCACAGATTTGCTACTTGAGTCTGAACGATCCTGAAATACACTTCCCTCTTGGATTCATTGAATAGGTACCTGTTTATATCCTTCTCCAAACTGAGCTTTCTGTCTATGCCTTGAGGGAAAATCTAGGATAGTTTTGCCCTTATCCACATCCCCCCAAGTTCCTGGTTATTCACAGATCTTACAAGTTCTTCTTACTTCTCTTTTAAAAGGAAACTGCAATACTCTGTGAGGTATATTGAGAAAATTTCCCTGCCTAAATGTAAAAAAAAATAAAGCCCCTGCATTTCTTCCAATACTTTTCCCATGACCAGCTCACCTCCTTTCCATGCTGGAATTTATGTTCCCTTCCTGGATAATTTAACACATCAGTACTTTTTGTCCTCATTCTTTTCACAGTTTTCTACTTCCTCTCACAATAAGCTCACCCAAGCAACACATTAGTTTTCAAGGCTCTGTTCTTTGATGGCTTATCCTGTTGTTTCTCTCATGGCTCCAGCTGCTGCAGTCCTGACAGAGTTTTTGTCTCCCAAGTTACTGAGCTAACTACGTTAAGAACCAACTCAAATCAATATGAAGCTGGTAGGAGTCATGGATCATCAGTAACTTACGGTATCAAACTGAAACTGATCTAAGAAAAATGGCTTGAGCAGCACTGAACTGTGCTCCAAACTGTAATAATCCTTTTTGCACGTACAAAATTCTATTTGAACAGAGAACTGCTGTGCAGATACTGTCTGTTGGTCAGCAAGGATGCTCTTACAAATACTGGCCTCAGCTCATCCCAACACAATTTGAGTGTCTTCAGCAATTGTAATCAACCAATGTAATCTCACAATACAATCTTACTAACATAATTACTGAAGAAAACAAATCTGCCATTGTAAGTGCTGAGATATTCTGTGATAGGCTTGCAAGTATTGAAGAAAATTATATATAGTTCATCTTTGAAAAGTGCTAGGGTTGATGAAGGGACATTTAATTACTATATATACATTAATATACTCTAAATTATCCTTGAGCTCTGACTGTAGTACTTTAAAGAATGCTTTTAGAGTTTCATTAGCGTTAAACAGGCACAATTACAGGAATAAAAAACCTGGATACATGAGGAGTTAGCTTCCATTTGCAAACATCTGTGGTACAGAAAATAGTCTCTCAAAGCCCTGTTTTCTCCTTTCAGTTTCACACACAGCCCTGAGGAATATTCAGCCAATTGAAACATATAAACTAGTTAAATGCTACTGGCCTTAACACATGACAACATGAGTAATAAAGTGGGCAAAATGATGTCAAAGCCAACTATGTAATTATAGGCTTGTACAACATAATACACTTAATATAAGTACCCAAAGCACTTGAAATCAGTTCATGTTGCTAAAATATATCTGGGATATAAGGAATGTATACCAGAGAGAGGTGATTCTGCCACTTTACTCTGCTCTGGTGAGACCTCATCTGGAGTACTGTGTNATTCTATGATTCTATGATAATTGTAACTATTTCCCAGTTTAAATAGTTAATATAAATATCACCACCTACTGGCAGAAGAAAATACGTAGCAGTGTTTGCGACTTTGTAGGATCAATAAAGTTAAAGACATAAATGGATTCCAGCTTATACAGCTCTTCAGAAAAACTGTTAACTCCTTTGTTGTTTGGCAACGTCCACATAATTTTCCCAAGATGCTCCACGGAGCTAGAAGTGGCTTGCTGAGCAGTCGTAAAATTAAGCTATGTGATCAAGATGGACATCCTCAATTAAGAATAATAATCTTAATTTGATTTTATAATAAGCTGTTTCATACTCACAATGCTCTCTGATCCATACGAAAAGAACCATGTTTTATTGTCATAGTTTCTTTTTATAGTGATAGTGGTTGCAAAAATTTCCTTATAGTAGTGCGAACTTTTATTATTTTCTGGTCTGTTTTGGTTTTTGTTTTTTTCCCTACAAGTAAGTGTATCTCTAACTTTGATATGGAAATATTGCTGAGAAAGAAATTCCTCTGTTTCCTCAAATGAGAAACTAGTTTGCTTGGTATTGGAAATCAGGGTAAAATGTTAAAAGTGGGATAGCCTGGATTTTTATTTCCCTTTTTGAATCTGAGTCCTTAATATGCTCCTTTGTGTGTTCAGGCTTTTTGTGTTATCCTAAAGGCTAAGCTTTTAGTAATTTTGATAAAAGCTTAGTTTCTTCTTCTCAGTTGCCTCCAGGAACTGAAGCTTTCAGTAAAATATTAAATAACACAAGACTTGCAATGAAATTGTGAGAGTTTGCAAGACTGAGATTGTAGAAATTAAATCTTGACCTGATTTGAGCTAAGGCTAGTAAAATAGTTGTGAATAGAAAGATACAGAATATTACCTCAGTTTGAATAACAGGAGATGAGAACCTAGCAATAAGGGAATGGAAATAATGTATATGGAAAACAGAGATAGCAGAGTGGGTTTTAGAGGAAGATCAATAACCTGGGAGACATACAAGTTCTCTTCTCCAGAAGGAACCGGAAAACCAGAGAAGACAATGTCACAAAAGTCAGGAAAGAGAAGGATGTTAAGGTAAAAGTATCAATGGGCCCATAAAAGCTGAGAAGAGAGAAGAGTAAAGTTAAGACAGAGGATTAGAAATTTGGTCAGAATCTGCAGATCACTACAGATTTGAGTAAGATTCTTATAAACTGAAGAAACAGCTGGGAAGGTATATTTGAAGTAATGTAGATGCAAGACAATACTGCAGCTTGTTTATGCATTGTTAGAGACTGGATTCTTCCAACTGTTTTAATACCATAAACTAATGTATGTATGTATATGTATGGCTAGGNCGTGGGCAATGAGTTTAATGCTCCCTCTGCTGTGGGCACAGTTATGGCACCAGGGGCCACAGGAGACCACAAGGGATTTTCAGACTCTGCCTACCATAAACTAATAGTTTCATACTACAAGACATCCTAGCAAAGAATAAGAACTGGTGTTGCTGATTACACATCTTGGCACCATGCTGCTGCTGATGTAGCAAAATCTTTGTTTCAGATGGAGCTAAGTATGAAGGAGGTCTGAGGTGGTATGTTTAAAGCCAACACAAGAAGCAGTTCTTTGTACTGTGAGTACAAGAAATGACATGGTCTGTAGATAGCAATTAACGAGTGAGCTGAAAGTAAAAGCTTTCAGAAAGATATATAAAAAGATGTCAACAGTTCAGAAGGGCTGAGAGACTGAAAAAAATAACAAGGCTTTTATTTTTGTGCTGTTAATCACCCTTAAATTGCAAGGCTGCTTTCCTACAAATTTGAACCTTGCCTTTAATGCTTTCAAACATAGAGCACACAGACTAAGTTCAGGGAATATAAGAACCAGAGTCAAATGCTTGTGCTTGGAGTTTGTCTTAAAGTGATGTCTTCAGGCACTGGTACAGAGTATATTTCTGCAGCTCTAAGACTTCACTTATTTTTCTTTGTTGTTGGATATATATTGTCCTCTTCTACTTTCCCCTTCCCACAACTCATTGTTTTGGTAAGCATCTCTAGTTTTGCTTCTTTAGCCAGGGGAGCACTTTGGAATAACATCAGGGCTCTTAACAGATTCTTCCTGACATCTGCATTAGTACTAAATGGCCCAAGATCAGGCTGTCTAATGGGACTGACAACTCATCACTAGTCTTTTTGGCAAAGAGGTCAGTAGATGATTTCACAACACTCAATAAAAATTTACAAAAGTAATTACCTTATCTAGAAAAAGCCCCTCATGTTGTTCTTTCAAACAAATCCTCTGTTCTATATTACATAAAATTTTGAAGTGCATCATTTTTCTATCAATTAGCTACTGATGCTAATTTTATTTACAGAACTGTCTATAAGAAAATAAGAATGTGAAAATACTCATCCCAATTCCAGCTCAATGCCTAAGATAATTGACAAATAAAATATCATTATAAAGCAGGGTGGGGGAAAAGAATTCAGCACCTCATGCATTAAAAGCCACCATTTCCCTATTTCAGAGAAGGGCTTTCAGACATTGAAGTCAGAAAAAAGAACCACTAGTAACCTTAATTCTTACTTTTCTAAGCTGTGTCATAAAAACATCATAAGTTACTGGGCAGAGCACAATTTTGCATAACGCTAGCAGACTCCCAAGGCCTTACTTTCACTCCTTAAGGATGAGTCCAATCTGTAGCACATGAATCATAGTCCCTAGTACATTTTAATTAATCTCACCCATGGAGGCTAAAGATTATNGTAGCACATGAATCATAGTCCCTAGTACATTTCCATGCTGTCTGACAACAGGCAGTAACTTGTCAATATCCAGTTGACAGATTAAGACCAAAGCACAGAAGTGATGCATATTGCTTTGAACTCACATTGTAACCTTTGAACCTGTATCTGTCTATACCCTATGTCCCACCTCATGCTCTCATTGAAATTTCACAGAATCCTAGAATGGTTTGGGTTGGAAGGGGGCTCTGGAGCTCATCTAGTCCAACCCCTCTGCAGTGGGCAGGGACATCCCCAACTAGAGCAGCTTGCCCAGAGCCCTGGCAAGCCTCACCTGCAATGCCTCCAGGGATGGGATCTCAACCACCTCCCTGGGCAACCTGGGCCAGTGTTCCACCACCCTCGTGGGGAGGAATTTTTTCCTGGTATCAAGTCTAAATTGACTCATCTCCAGTTTAAAACCATTGCCCCTTGTCCTTTCACTGCAGGCCTTTGCAAACAGGCCCTCTGCAGCCTGCTTGGAAGTTCCCTTTAGGTACTGGAAGGTCACTAGTAGGTGCCCTGAAGCCTTCTCTTGTCCAGGCTGAACAATCCCAGCTCCCTCAGCCTGTCCNGAAATTCCCAATGGAAATATTCTCACATAAAAGTCAAATGAAGCTGAATATCCTTAAAACCAAAGCAAAGAAGAACAGACTCCACCATCACACATACACACAAAGACTCTTAAGAGTCTTAAGAGCTGAGCATCCAGTCTCATTCACACCACAAGATGCTCAGCACCTGTTAGGATCAAACGGTTGGCCAAAACTCTATAAACTATGTATTTCTCTCTAAATACAATCTTCTCCAAGGTAAACTGAGAAATGGGCTCCTTAAGCAAGAAAGTTTCACACAAACATTTTTTGTACCCACAATTACTCCTCTTTGAGGATTATGTATTACATATGGTAACATTCTTTTTTAATAAAGCACAGAAATTATATAAACAAAAAGCTCATCTACTTTATTTGAAATTAGATTGTCTATTCCAAACAATATATTTCAGATAATAAAAAAAATAGCCTGAAAGCACAAATGAAGACTTATTTGAATAGCAGCATGTAAGTGCTATATAATCAGCCAAAAATGTTCTTCTAGCAATTTGTTTGCTTGTTTTGTCTTCAGTGACTAAAACCTCTTGGGTTTTTTTTTAGCAGGAAAATATCCAATACCACTAAACCAGGAAAATATTTTTTTCAGTATTCCAGAAAGACTTTTTTTTTTTATAGTATATCTGAAAAACAAGTCCATAAATGCATCAAGTGGCTACCCTGCACTTTTTTTAACACTGGATTCTCTGGAAGCTCCTTAGATGATGTAGACTTTCAGACTCCTTTACCAATGTTAATTGATCAATATGATGATTGGAAGACACAGTAAAGGGCAATTCTAGATGTCTTTATTGACTATAAAACACAGTCATAATCATTTCACTCATAGTATAATAACATTTTAAATATGCTTTGTACTACTTAAAGTTCAAAATAAATTTGTAAATATGACATTGTTCCACTCATTCTTCTAATTGCAGTCATAGTAAATTAATCATACAGTGTGTAATGGAAAATATTAGCTAATGTCCAAACATTGACTGCTTGACATTACTGTCAGCTGTGTGTCATTAATATTCTTATTAAGTGCTGTGAAAGGTTGGTTGAATGGACATTAATGGTCTTTAAAGATGCAGATGAAAAAAAATGGCTACTTGTACACAACTCTTCCAATAGAAAACATGTATTTATATAGCTGAAAGACTCTAATTTATCTACAAGGGAGAGTAAGAGTTATCAAAAGTAATATGTCACTGCTACATTGGACGATATGACATGATATTTTCTGTATTTTTAGATGGGAATTGCATCTATAAAACTTGGAATAGGAAGAAATTACTTCACTGCAATGAGCCTGCACATCACAGAATCACAGAATGTTAGGGTTGGCAGAGACCTTTGGAGATCATCTAGCCCAACCCCCCTGCCAGAGCAGTTGAACCTAGAGCAGCTTGCACAGGATGTGTCCAGCCA
>VWZO01007556.1:0-44535 GCA_013396975.1 Bucco capensis | reverse complement strand
CTGCTTTCAGGAAGGGGAAGCCTAAAAAGCTGAGGTGGAAATGCTGTTTTCTTTTTCCCCTGAGAGAATTCAGAGGGCAGTACTGACATAGCATAAAATTGAGAGGGGAAATGTTAGTTCACACTTGCGATGGGCAAGTGTTTGGATTCACACGTAGATACTTAAATTTGCTTTCTCAATATGTGACTTAACTCTCATTCACCTCAATGTCTACAGATGAATGAGAGAAATTTCATCACCAGCTGAGGTGATATTTTGCTGTTTGAACTGAAATACTCAGTAGATATTGAGGAGAACATGAAGACTTAGAGGAGAGGAGGATTTACCACCTGACTTGCTTTTTGGTGTCCTCCTTTTCTGTGATCATAGCTTGCAATGAAATGATCTTTTACTCCATTGTGTTTCTTACAGGTATCATAGAATGACCAGATTGGAAGGAACCTTAGAGATCATCTAGTTCCAACTCCTCTGCCATGGGCAGGGATGCCAATCACTAGTCCAGGTTGCCCAGGGTCACATCCAGCCTGGCCTTGAACACTGCCAGGGATGGAGAATCCACAACTTCTTTGGGTAACCTCTGCCAGTGTCTAACCATCCTCTGGTTGAAGAACCTCCTTCTAATTTCTAGTCCAAGTCTCCCCTCCTTGGCCTTGTAACCATTCCCCCTTGTCATATTGCAATTTGATGAGCTGAAAAGTCTCTACACTTTTATCTTATAATCCCCCTTGAGGTACTGAATGGCTGCTATAAGGTCCCCTCAAAGCTTTCTCTTTTCCAGGCTGAACAACCCCAACTCCCTCAGCCTATCCTCATAGAGGAGTTGCTCTAGTCCTCTGATCATCTTTGTGGCCTCCTCTGGATCCACTCCAACAGCCTATAAAAATCTGTAAAAATCCTATTAAAAAAAATAAATCTTAAGATCAGAGTTTCAGCATTTGACATAATTTTCTGTAAAAGCTTGGCTATTTCTGTCACATTCTCCCAGCACTGGTGAGCTTTGCAGGTTATGACTCCTGCACAGTGTTAAAAAGCCTCCTTGTTATAAAAAGAAGAAAGGCTTTGATGATTAATTACCAGTAGTCACCTGCTGTATTACTATTTGGATGAGAACATTAACATGGCAATCATCACGGCAGTCTTCTGAATAAAATAACCATAAAATGCCTGAAGTCAGATATGCACAGAGTGAATCACCACTGGAAATGGATGTCTACTGGCTCTGTGAGGCATATGATCAAAAGGATGATCTAGACAAAGCCACCAACTCAGCAGAGTGTGAAAGCTGGAAAAGTGGAAAAGCCAGATGTGCACAGAGCAAAGAATGACAAAGGAGCTCAACCTGCAGAGGCAGAAGGGCAAAATGTAACATTCTTATAACTGTTATGAGAATAGAACCACCTGTCAAGAGTTTTGTCTGAGACTGCTTCAAAGACTAAAGAAACAATCAACTGAAAATTGTCCAAGTGAGCTAATGTGTTAATTACTATGGGGATCAAGGCTAAAGCTACAATAATTGCAGAGAAAGCTAAGAAATAACCTTTGTGTCCACAAGAAATCTGTGCAATCTTTTCATTTTGTTCCAAGAGGCATAATAACTTGAAATTTGGCCCTTTGGCTGCAGAAATGGGTTCTCTTGGCTGACACTTTTCTCTCTAGCCGAGTTGCAAACTACTTAAGCTTTCCTTTTTCTTGTGCGTTGCTGCATTTTCCCCCTTATTTTGCACATGGGATAAAAGCAGCAGATAATCACAAGCACTCTGAGAGGTGAGCTCATAGCATGAGTGAAGTCTTGTGCTGTGAGTGCCAGAAACTGGCAAGAGGAGCCCAAGCAGCTTTTGTCTGTAGCACCCACTCATTAGACACCTCTCCTTTGGACTGGAATGGGTAAAGTAGTCACTTTCTAAGAGAGAGGTTTCATCCCTGGCTAGATGAGAAGTGTTTAGAAGGCACAGAAAACACTTATTTTGCTGCTTCACAGAATCAAGAGAGTCATCAGAGAAAGCACCATGTCTGTGTTGAAAAGGCAACTTTTTTTAGAATGAGCTAAGTGTATTTTTGCCTCTGTTGAGAGGCATGCTCGTGGAGTTGTTAAGTTTTTTTTTTCTCCTTTTTCCACAAGACCTTACTTCTCTCAACAGATGGGGTGGATAGGATGTCGGGAATGACCAGCTGTTCACTTTTTATATCCTTTTATGCTCATTGCTCACTGTATGACCTTTATCTTACATACTGTACATGCACTGAGCTCTGAATAAATATTTGCTTCTTAAGTCTTACGCTGCAGCTATGAAATCTCTTGGCTGTCTTGAAGGGCTGGAAAGTTATCTTGTCTATCATAACATCGCCCTTATGAAAAAAAGAAAACAGTTTTTGATCATTACTTTATGCTTGGGCAGCCAGACACAAGGAAGCTTGGCACAAGTCACAAGAGGAAATGGTGTCACAGCCAGAATTGCAAAGAAGGAAGAGGAAAATATTTTTCCTCTTTTATGAAAAGTCAAAAACGTTTCCCTAGCTTCACTAATTTTTGTTTATTTTTTAACTTTCTCATGGTTAATCCAGGGTGTAGGTGGGGGTAAGATTTTTGAGAGGGAGAGAAAATTAGAAATAGTCAAAGCTTCACTACTAACCCCACTTTAGATACAGAGGGGCCCAGTTTAATCTCTCATGTTTTCTAAGCCTCCAAATAAGAAACAGTTAAATGTGCTTTGATATAATGCACTTTGATAGCCTTATATTCCCACCTGGTTAATAGATATTCTGGACCTTTCAGCTTTTCTATAGAGGGCATTTATTGTCTTGTTCCTGTTTAATAAGAGTTTAAGATCAACAAAACAGCAATTCTTTCAGATTCAGTGTGCAGGGTGTGAGAAAGAAATCTCACTGAGCAGGGACCCAAATAGCAACAATTGTATTCACAGCTTTGACAGAAAATCTATACTGAACAATGTCTGCAGAAAAAAGACTGGGTAGGTCCTGCTCAACTCTTCTTATGTTCAGATCTCCAGCTGCTAACACAGGTTTGAATTTTCAGCAAAGTTTAATTGAATTCTTGAGAGGTTTGTGTCTTCTAAGATTACAGAATTCATCCATGAAATACTAAGGCTCATGCTTAATTTTTAAATCTAGCTGTCTTCAGCAGAAGAGTCCACCAATAACTGGATTTGAGCTCATGCTTAAAATTAAGCATGTGTTAAAATCACCCATATAAGAATTACACTAAAAGCACTGTCTGAAAGCATGAAAAGCAATGAAAAACTTAGAGAATGATTCTTGCACAACCATTTTCTTAGTTTCTGAAACACTTAGGGCTAGCTTCCTTTAAATCATTGTGGTATCATTGAAGAAAACATTTAGTCAAAATTATTCAGGCATCATGATAATCCAATACATTTTTAGCAGTTTAGACTTTTCCCTGCAAACAGATTTCTATACATTGATCCTACAATCAATCACCAAGTCTGCCAGTCCATAAGACACACACATACATCTATGCATGACTCTGTGTGTGTGTATATATATATATATATATACACTCATGCATACATGTAAAAAGCCTTTCTTTTTACTGTAAACAGACACTGCCCAAGTACCCATCTGTAGGGGCAACCTCACCATTTTTCTATCTCCATAGCAAAGTGTTAGTACCAGAAACCAATGTATGTCTAAACCACTGAAAGATGAATCCTCACTTGAACAGAGGCAGAAGGCAATCATTCCCTCTCTCAGTGGAGCCACCAGAACAGAAAGCATGGTACTTTAGCCTGGCAGAATTTAAGCTATATATAAAAAGCAGGGTCTAGGACAGTTTCCTAGATATATGATATAAAGTTTACAAAAGAACAAGACCCAGATTTGCATTATCCTTACCCATTTTTGTCACAGAAATGAAAAACATAGGTTTGGGAGGCTGAGGATGGAGACACGAGTGCAAAGACTGTTGCAGAAAACATGGTTTCACCTCTTTTAATCGTGGGCATTTAAAGCATTTGTTTGCAGGAAAGAGTGGGGATTTGTTTTCTTCCTATTTCTTCCTCTGATATTTACATTTTTGCTTCAAGTATGAGTGAGATGAGCAGGAAGTTTGGGGATTTTCTGAATAAACTTGCCTTTACAAGAGAAGACTAGCTTTTCTGGCTAAACTAGCACATTTAAACAACCATCCTTTTAGTCTCTCTCCCATCACCCTGAGAAATCTCCATACTTAAGTACTAAATGAGAAAAATTTTGATTTTTGTAGGAAGTCATATGGCTGAAATCTGATACTTGGTTAGCTTCTGTATGCTATTGATTTTACTCTCTTATGGACTGTCTTCTAACTAATTAATATATTTTTCTAACAGATTTACAAAGACATTTGCAAGTACTTATTTATGTGCTTAGATAACAGCACATAAATAGTTCTGTCACAATAAATTGGATTTAACACAAATCTAGAATTAAACATAGTGTTCACAGAATCAAAATACAATAATTTTCGTATGACACTTATGAGAAAAAAATGGTAGGAATTGTAAATTAAAAATATTATCATTAAAAACAGTTAAACCAAAATAATGTATGTGTGGGGGGGTTTGTCTACAAACAACTCAACAGAGAACTTAAATTGTAATTTTGAATTATATTGAAGAGTTACTGATCTGTTTGCAGCTAGCGGGGTACTAATAAAATTCTAATTAAAAGGATAAGTTGTTGTGCAGATCTTATTTTTCAGTCTTATTGTAATACATCATGAAAACTTACACAACTAGCACAAAAAGTATTTAGTGCTTTGGAAAGCAATTATGAATACAAATTTTCTTATAGGAGCTTTTAATAAAAGCACCTTAATTTCTTCATAAATAATGGCGGAAAAAAGTCTAACAAATAAACTTTTATAGTCATGCTAAAGCTTGCAGAGCAAACAAAAACCTCAAAGCTGAATTCTGAAATTGTACCTTTTTCCTCAACATGGAAAATTGTCACGGAGGGAAAATGATGACAAAGGTACAATTTTCCAGAGCTGTGGAATTCTGTGAGTTGTTATGAAATGCAACATTTTTTTGTTTCTTGAATCAAATCTTACAGGTGGATTATTGATTCATTAGTTCAGTTATGGGCAGTGCTTTTTGAATCTATTAGACAATGAAAATGAACTTAGCTGATGTCAATCTAAAACGCTACAGCTGTGAGTGAATATACATTTTTCTAGCAATTCTGACTCAGTTTTAGTAAAGTGAAGAGAGGAAGCAGCAAGCTCATGCTTTGCCAAATGTACAACTATAGGAAAGAAAAGAGCATGTACAAGTGTAAATGTGCATGTTCATGTTTGGGTAAATGTGCATATTGGGTGGATGCATCTCAGAGCTTTGGCTTTTACACAGCCAGCCTGAAGCACTTTAATGGAATATAACTTTCACTTCTTGAAGTTCAAGAGGCTTAAAAGCTTCCTTAAATTAGGCAGCCAAAATCATTAATCTCCTTAGAAAATTTTGGCAAAACACTGAATTCATATTGACACAAGGACTAGGAGGTAGCAGACTCAATTAATGAAGCTATTTCTCTCTTCTGATGGCTTGGGTCCTTCTCTCTGAAATCACCAGGGTAACAGTGACTTTATTGAAAGCACAGAGGAAAAGCTCATGTTTTAGGATGTGAATAAAACAAGTACTGATAAAATAAGTACAGGGTAAAGCTGGAATCCAAATGGGAACTCAGTCTCTTTTCCTGGTTCAGGGAATCTGAATGCAATGCTGATAGCCCAGTGCTTGTCGCTGGAGGCAGAGCTTAGCCCTGATTGCAGCACTCAGTGCATGGCTGCAGCCCCAGCCCCAGCTGTGACAGTGGAGCAGATTAATGCCTTCCCCTGCTCATAGCCAGCCTTTGGCTAAGGGAGGGCTGCTTCCCTAAAACACCTTTCTAGCTAGATAATGAGGCAATCTTACATTTTTTGATTTGACTTGACACAGTCACATTGCTACCATATGTTGGAAACCCAAGTGACTCTCATGGACATTACAGTGTAGCTCACAGAAAGTCCCTGTGCAGGCTCTAAAGGACTGAAAGAGACTATAAAATAATCTATGCCTATTTCTAGTTCTTTTTTTGGTGTGCTTCTATGTGAATNTCGATTCTGTGATTCTGTGATTCTGTGAATCAGTAGTGTAACTCTACAAAAATATTTACTGGCATAGAATAAGCTCATGGCATAGAATAAGCTCATGGCATAGAATAAGCTCATGGCTTCCCTCAGGAAGTGCTATTGCAATGTTACAAATAATGACTGAAGTCCTAGCTCAAAATAACAAAAAATAAAACAATCAAAACAGAAGTGATTTTATAACCCTAGCCTTTATACTATATTACTTACTCCACTGGAATGATTAAGATTTAGAACTTGTTAGTTGTTTTTTTTTCTTTGAGTCCATTATTCTTTGCAGTTGTCGTTGTTATTTAAGTAGGCATGTAAGGAAAGATATTGAAGTTGATGTGGTGAGGAAGACTAACACATGAAGAATGATTTGTGAAGCCAAAAACCCTGTATATACTTGAATGCTTACATCTCTCCTACACAGGTAATACAGTAGTAGTTGTCTTTTATTCAAAACACGATTTACTGATTCTGCCACTCTCTGTTAATGACATGAAACATGTAGCACTATTGAGTGGTGTTCATGGATGACTAGATAAGCAAGCCTCTTCCAAGGGTGGAACATAGAAATGGAAAGCTCAAGCTTTCACATCAGTGGAGTTTTAGACCATATGCTGCCAAACTCAAAAATAGCCAGGCTGAGCTTTGTGTGTCAAACATTATCTCTCAAAACAATTGTAGTCTCATGCCTTCTGCAAACAGGAGATTAAAGTTTTGGCTTTCAGTCAAGGTTTAGTTTGTTCTTAATTAGGATCTATAACAGTGCAGAACATTGTCTTTTTTAAAAAACAAATATTTTTCCCTATTGGAGCTTTCAAGTTACTCTCTTATTCTTGACATTTTCTCTCCAGTAGTTACATGTGTACAGCAGTTATAACAGTAAGGAGAAACTTCACTGGCAAGTGGTTGGTTTTATCTGATTTACCATTACGCAGTGTTTGAATTTCTCCCTGTATGCTCTCAGCATAAAATAGTTACAAATTAATGAAAAATTTAGGTGTGGCCTGTTGGTTGAATGTTTTTACAGTAAAATGGAGAAGGATACACTGCTTCCTCCCCAGCTCTTCTATTGCTTTTTGCTCTATCACTTGTTTTTCTTGTTTATTGCCTCTGATCCTCCCTACCTTTCCTTGTATTTGTCTTCTCTCTTGTTTTATTAATTGCACTATATTAACTTCACAACCAAGGTCAGTTCCATCTTAATAGGCCAGAGACAAACCTAACTGCACACAGCGTTTGCCATAGGAACCATAAGCAGTTTTCAAGGCTAAGAATGTTTGTGTACAGAACTGAACAGCCAATAAACTCTGCTAATAAGCTCTGAGAGTTTTCCTTTTCTGTTAATATGTGTGTCCAAATTCATGGCTGCCATCCTTAACAGTGTAAGCCATCATTATTTAGCAGGCATGGGAATTTTCTCAGACTATGAATAAGTGGACTGGAATAACGTTGTCAGGATTTTATCAGGTAATTTTACTTTGTTGATATGTAAGAAGCAATATCTTTAGCCCCAAAATTTTATAGAGCACTCTAAACTATATTATACTAAACTATACTATGCTTCACAGGAAGCCTGGAACAGAGAATTGAACTTAACTTCATATTCCCAGTCAAGGACCTGATGCCACTTGCTGGACATCTTCTAACTAATTTCTAACTAATTTCTTTAATCCAGTCCAGACCATGCCCACTATTTACAAAGAACCTCAAGTTCATGCATAAGCAAATTCTGTGCTAACTCTAGCAGAGAATGTGTAATTCTGTGTCACAAGAGGTTATAAAACGTTGTCAGCATTTTTTTTTAAGGGATGTCTGTGAATAATTTAATTTGTGAATAGAAATGGAAGCAAGTGTTTGTAAAGGCTAAGTTTAGCCAAGGCTGGATAATCTTCTCAAGCTCTTAATGTAATCAGTGGAGAGAGAAGTTCCTCCGAAGGATGTCAGAATGGGCACTTTTTTTCTGTGCTAACTCAGGAGGTGCCAGGGAAAATTAGGTTTGCATGGACAGAATAAATCCCATGAACAATTAAGACTAACTCTATAGTGAACTCTAAAACGCCAAGACAAAGTTCTTGTGCTGTGTCTGACTTACCTAGTGCAGTAGCAGAATGCCAAATAAGGCTGGGTATATAGTTATAGTTATATTGCAAAACAAATTCCGGTGTCTAAAGCCAAATTTCAACTTCATGTGAAGCATCCCAGAATATAGGATGCCTTCAAAATTTTAGATGCAGTCTCTCTGGAAGTCAGAGAGCAGTTCTGCCTAAAAATCATATATAATGATGTTCTTATTTTATGAAGGTTTGTTTGGTTGGTTTTTTTCTTGGAGAATTCAACACTTGGAACAGTTAGTGTTATCTCAGGAAATTACCATTTTCATCATGTGCATTTTCCATCTCTTGCTAGTCCTAGGCAACCAGACCTCCTGACAGAAACCCATGGTGAAAAGTATAAGAAACCAAAGATTTTGATTTTATGCTTGCTGGATAAAGAATCCTTCATTATAAATATCTTATGTAAGACAAACTTAATGATATTAGGCTGTTAGTATACTTCAGTTTAATAGCTGACACAGAAATTGATAATTTTTTTTTAGAAAATAACCAGAAAAAAAACAGCAGAGGAGGAGAGGGGCTCTGTGAGTATGAATTTAGTGAAGGAGAGGGGATTGCCTGTGCAAAAAGTGAAAGAAGTGATCTTCAGTGAAAGAAGTGATCTTCAGTGGCTTCTGGGAACAGGAGAATCATTGCTTCCATGGCAGTGCTCTCTGGTGGTGCTGGTGCAGCCAGGAACATGGCACATCCTGCTTCCCGCCCAGCTGTTCTCCTGCTTCCCGCCCAGCTGCTCTCCAGCGCCCCAGCCCATGGCTCCACAGCACATCATGAGACACAGCCAGCACAACACTGCCAGGGCTGATGTCAGGAGCCATAGTCATTGGTGCTCTAGGCATGGATGAAAGTGCTCATTTGACTGTGATAGCAGTTCCATCAGCTCCTGGTTCTGAGAGATGTTCCCTGAATAGGGAATAAGGAGTTTCTGCTCGATGAGGACAGGCTGAGAGAGCTGGGTCTCTTCAGCCTGGACAAGAGGAGACTGAGAGGAGACCTCAGCAATGCTTAGAAATATGTGAAGGGTGAGTGTGAGGAGGAGAGAGCCAGGCTCTGCTCAATGGCATCCAATGGTAGGACAAGAGGGAATGGGAGCAAGTTGGAGCACAGGAGGTTTAATATTAACACGAGGAGGAACTTGTTTGCAGTGAGGGTGCCAGAGCACTGGCCCAGGCTGCCCAGGAGGCTGTGGAGTCTCCTTGTCTGGAGCCATTGCAGAGCTGCCTGGACACATTGCTGTGTGAGCTGGTCTAGGTGATCCTGCTCTGGCAGGGGGGTTGCACTAGATGATCTTTCTAGGGCCCTTCCAACCCCTGGCATACTGGGATACTGTGAATAGAAAAAGCTGGCCTAAGCAGAGGTTGTCCTGGAGTCCTGCACAATGTATTTCAAATGTGAGGAATCAGGTGTAGCTTGTTGACTGAATTGGATAATAAGAGTTAAAGGGCTGGCAATCTGTCTAGTGAAGGTTATCTCTAATACTCCAAACCTAAAAATTTAGATACCTATAATTTTGGTTAAAAGGGACCTCCAGAGATCACCTGACTCAACCCTTCCAGTCAGGAAAGGGCCAGCCTCAGAGTCTGAGCAGGTTTCTCAGTGTTACAACCATTGGACCATCGAGTATTTCCAAAGATATGAGATTGTGCAACTTTTCAAAGGAACCTATTCTGATGCTCAGCTGCCCACACTATGAACAGTATTTTCCTTTACATTTAATCAGAATTTCTCTTGTAGCAATACACATCCATTGCCTCTTGCCCTTTTGCTGTCATCTGTGAGAGCTTCTGTCATGTCTATAGCTACCATTTAAAAGCTGAAACAGTAACCTCATCACCTCCTCTTAGCCTTCTCAAAGCTGAATAAAACCATGTTCTCATTTTTTTCATCATATGCTGAATATTGGCTTCACAATGAAGAGGAAATACTTTAAGCAGTGTTCCTAAACTTCATTTGTAATTCATTCCATATATAGACCAGCTCTAGAACAGATCTGTACACAATTCCTTTCAACAGTCCCATTTCAGTCATCCAGACTTTGTATACAAGAAGTATATTGGCTTCAACAGTTAGTTGTTCATTCAAGCTATAACACAAACAAATCTCTTTCTTCTTAACCAAAAGTAACCTGAGAACTTGCAAACTATAGTAATTACAATCCTTCCTTTACATAGATAGATTTCACAAATTTTCTATTGTAAAACTATTGTACAAAAACACACTGAGTGAACAGTAAAACAAAGGTAAAATTAGCAAGGTTATATGTGACATGCAGTGATTCTTAATTTATAGTTTCCAAAAGTAGCTATTGTAGCTGTACCTAGGTGTAGCAGATACCTTGATATATAGGATTTAGGTATTTGTGAAGGACAAATAAGTAGTGACCATTTTGTCAGTGTATTTCACTTCTATTATATATTTTATATCAACTTTATTACTTTAGAAGCTCATCTAATCAAGATAAAGTTAATCAGTTTTCTTCAAAAATCTCAATTTCTAGGAAATTGCACAGCAAGTGTCTTTTAATATAGAACATTAAGGAGAAAGATTGTTCTCTATCTGTCACAATGTCTCTTAAAAGCTTTGATCTAAAAGGCTTTTGCTTTTATGGCTAAGAAAAAATAAGAGTTTGCAATGAAATGGTACCATTTGATGATCTCTGACACATAAATGTCGTTTCATACAGACTTTGTATAGAAAACAAAAATACTTCAAAATGCCACCTCTAACTGGCTTTGAAAGAGCACATATTTCAGGTTTGAGGAACAAAATTGTTTTTCCACATATAAACATTAATTTAGGTCCCACTCCCACACAGCACTGACTCCTCCAATAAAGACTATGACTCACATCATTGCTGCTGAAGGATATTGACTTTTTTTTCCTATACTAAACCTCAGACAGGCATCAGAAGTTGTTAACTAAGATATATCACAAACTAGTATCCACTGACCCAAGGATAGCTTCAGTTCAGTCCTTACTGAACTATCCACATCCTTTCAGGGTGCAAGATTATTTTTATTGTTATAGTAAATCCACTAATGACATTTGCCTCCACAAAAGACATGATTTAAGACATCTGTACTGTCTCATCTAAAACCTTTATTTATCAGTTAAATGCAAATCAGGCAAAAATACCAATCTCTTCTTTCTTAGAGAGCTTCCAGAAACTTCTGTTCTTTCTCTTCTGTTTCATATGTTCTGAGATAGGAGTCTTTCTAGGGCTAATATTCTTCCCTCCTTGAATCACAGATATGTCTTTTCCTTTTCCACACTATTCTACCTTCTGGCTCTTGAAGTAGGCACCTAGTCTTCAGCCTACCACAAAAAGACCAGGATGTTGACACCTCTTTCTGTTCTCCTAACAGATTGACTCATAGGCATTGATTTACTCTCCTCTCACTCTGTCACAAACACTTCTGTAATGATCACACATGTCATCAATCAGCAAACAGTGCATATCAAAGTATTATTTTTGTTTGCAAGGTAAAACTTATGAATAACTATTCAGTTGGAAGTTTTCAGGCAATCTGTCAGAGTGGGAAGATACAGAGCTACACATAGTAGCTTAACCATATTTCCAAGAAAAAACATTCCTAGAAGGGTGCATTTGTCCTACAAACAAGTGAGTTCATGAATATGTCAGTGCTACTACTCCAGAGGCAGTCAGATCTATATTTATAGTGCTAAAAGCAAAAAAAACCATGCATAATCATATCCAGGCATGTAGATCCCCAGTCACAGGTGCTTTGAGGACTAGGAGTGCCACAGCTGTTAGTTTGGCAGGGTTAAAATCTGTTAATGAAACTGAATTGTTGGCTTATGGCAAATGAGCATTGCATGTGAATAAACTGACTGTGGTACATCAGTGGCCGAAAACCAACAATATGACAGAAAAAATGTTAGATATAAAGCACTGACCTGAGGGATTCAGATGGAGAGCTAAGCCTAATTAAAGCAAGTAGTGTCAAACACACAATTCGAACAACAACATCTGTCACGAAACAAAGCAACTGCAAAAGCATTTATTTTTACACTGAGTTTTAGGAATAATTCACTTCAGGCAGGTTAACTGTGTTTGTCAAATAACTGCCAGGCATTTTTCCATGTTTTGATAATGACAAGGTGTCTATGGGATACTTAAATAGAGAATGTCTTGTAAGAAAGGCATTTAAATCCTTCCTGGAGAGCCAGTTGTGAGAGCCAGTTGTGGTTACTCCTTTGTTTCTAGGATAGAAGCTCAGACCAGAACAGGAAAAGTCGTATTTCCCCTGAATCCTGCTCCTTGTCTTCCACTGAATGTTGTCTCAACCAACATGGGGAAAGGACTACAACATATCCCAACTGAGAGAATGATCAAGTACAAGTCATGCTTTGAAACTTCCACATTGGGGGTAGGCAATTAACTGGTCAGGTTTTTCTTTTCCTTCATTTTACAACCATTTTTGCTTCTTCACAGGCACCCTGATTCAAACTCCTGCAAGTCAGACATCAGTCTCATAGCATGCAAGTAGCTGATTCAGTGAGGCACAGTGGAGTCTCTCCACTGACTTCAACAAGCTTCCAAACAAGAAAAAACTTGCTTTTTGTGACACTTTCCTCCTTTGAGGTATGCAAAAAGAATACATCAGAGAGAGAGAGGAAAGAGGCAGGGAACATGTGATGGTTTACATCTGGAATCTTGTCTTTGCATTGTTCATCTTTATTCTTAATATAAATAATATGCCTTTTCTTTCTCTGTAACCGATGCTCCAGAATGTTGCAGAAGCATATTTAATGACATTGAGTTATTAGATTTGCTTATACAAATCTGAATGATGGTAAGTGATTATATCCTAATTAACTCTTCATCCCTGGTTATATAACTAGGAAGTATCAGATGACTATGTTTGCTTTGTTACAGGAAAATAATGTGGAGTTCATATGATGAATCATTATTAGATTAGCCTGAAGAGAAGAACATCTGCAAGCAAAACAATAAAAAAATATGAAGAAAGCTCAAGTAATCTTAATTTAAGCCAGAGGACACTATCATATATACAAGTACAGCTGTTTGTGTGATTTTGTAGCAGTTAATTTCTTTCCAAAGAGACTAGAACTTTCCTTATTTCTATTAATCAAGATACTTCCTTTTTTTTCCCTTTTCCCTGTGTTAGCCATGGAGTTAGTCATTTGCACAAAAATAAAGACACAAGAAGACAATCTTAAAAGTGAAATTGTTGAGAGCTGACTTACTGAACAAAGGACAACAAAGAACTGAATTACTTATGAGATTTTCTTTATGACAAAGGAGGGATTTTGTTTGTTTACAATGCAGTTTGAGAAGTGTTTGGTCACATGTCTTTATCCTCTTTTTACAAAATTGTGAAGTCTTTTGGATTGCTCAGCAATAATCTTGTCATCCAGCATTACAACAGTAGTTCATACTATACTTTTCTCAGTAGTCTTTGCTCTCTTCTAGTCTGAAAAGATATCTGGAGAGAAAGTCTGAATATTTTTGTATAATCCACTTGATAAATATCCTAAGTTTTGGTATCATAGGCCCTGGAAGAAATCTAAATTGTAATGATGCTACTTCTTCAGGTATGTTTTTTGCTTACAACTTCCCTGCTTTGATTTAACGGACAAAAATGTATGATATGTTCTTTAATACTGAATATCCTAAGACAACTGACTGAAACCTGACAGAAAACTATGCCAAAAGCTAAATTAACTATTTCATTACTGCAACAATCATCATCATCATGGCTAGGCTTCAGGAATGAAGATTTAGGGAGGACTTTACCCGTGTTTTTTACAAGCGCACTGGTGGCTAAAAAAGCCAACTGCAACAGTATCTTATCACTAAATATATATACAGGTCTTTTCAGCTCTTATCTCTCAAAATCAGTGGCTAATTCTCTAAGTTTTAAAGCAGGTGCTAAGAGTTTGAGTCAGAGCCTTGCATTTTTCATTTATTTCATAGTGTATGGACTAGAGACCAGTTGCATTAACAACTGCCATGTCTAGTGCACACAAATACTACATTAGCTTAAAGCAAAGCTAGTCATATATGTGCATTTTGATGCAGATCACTTTGATAACTCCCTCAGAGATGAGGGGGGACAAAGCACACAGGGTGAGGTGATGTAGAGTGCCAGGCAAAATGCCTGATCTCATCAAAATCTGTGCATAACGGGACCACAAGGCACAGCCAGCACACTGCACAAAGGCAAAGGCACAAGCAACTGTGAGAGAAGTTTCTACATGCAAGAAACACAGAGTATGTGGAATTTATGATTCAGATTTCTGCAGATTTACTGAAATGTCACCAAATAAATACAAACCAGGAGTTAAGATGCTACTTGAACGCATCTAGAGGTGGAAAAAACAGGAACCATGTTCCTACACAGCAATTAACCCATTGCATCATTTCTTTCAGTCATGACATCTCTTTTCTGCACTGGAAGATCTGGAGAATATTCAGGACAGGAATTATTTCTGTTGACTTTTCCTCTAAATAAAAAGTCACTTATAGGAGACCTAGAAACTCCTTGTAAGTTCTCTCTTTAGTTGTAAGTGACACATGGTGAGAGATCTGCAGAGAGTGAAGAAATCTGCTAAATCAGATGAATGTAGCAAGAACACAGTGAAACTCAGAGACCCCAAAACTCCAAGGTCAGTTTTCTTCCCAACTGTCTGTAGAATTCTAAAGTTTTAATTATTTTTTCAGGAAATTATAAATCCAAATAAATTTGCTTCAAAAGAGGTGAAGCATTTCATTAAGGTACCTTTAATCATTTTGTAAGTCTCTGAATCAAAATAAACCAACTGTCCTGCAAGGCTTAATTTAAAATCAGTTCTAATATTAAGCTGCATTTTGAGTAGCACACTGCTAGAAGAAATACCACTACTGACATTTCTGATATTCCTATTTTTCACCTTCTCTAATACATCCAGAGTTGTATTTCTCATCAAATGGTACTGAAGTTCTATTTCTATCACAGGGAGATCTACAGCATGCTCTTGAGAGGTACAGAATTTCTGCTGGCTATATGGGGATAAAAGAAAATGAAAAAGAAATCTGAAAACACTCCAAAACTGCAAGTGACTTACAGTTTTTATAAGACAGAGAACACTGATAAGAAAATTTAGTCTTTGATGTTCCAAAATGCAGTTCTTTGCACCGGTTAAAAAACACTAAACGTTGTTGGGTTTAACTGATCAGCATGACACTTGGATTTTTTTTCAGGCTTCTTTCCTCATTAACAATTTGATTTTGAGAAAACTGAAGCTTCCTTTTGGTAAACAACTGAAAAAAAAAAAAGGAAAGGAAAAAAACACCTTTGATATTTGAATACTAGCTTGTTACCTTGGTAGCATTTTACATGTATTTTGTGTTAAATAGTACATTCTGGCAGAGGAGTATATGTAAGTATATAACAATCTAGCTCTGCTAATATCAACATAAATTTTAGTAGCAATGCCAAGGAGTAAGCTTCATTTCTACAATCAGCTATTATATTATGAAAATGTGTTTCCTAGCTGTTGTGCCTGTCTAGACTGCTATCAGCAGCTTGTATTCGTTATGAAAGCCTGCAGCTGGTCCAGGCAAAGTGTGCTGTTTTGCAGCCCATCTGCTCAGAAGAAGAGCTCTGTAACACTGCCCAATTTGGAGTAACAGTCCCTTATCATTGCAGTTGCAGTTTCTAAAGAGAACTCTGAAATAATGATGGTTACTTTCTACTTTTAGATCCTAGTAAATTAACTCCTGCCTGGACAGATGGCTATCCAGCTGGCAAAACCAAAGACAACCAAGAATCAAGCAAACCAGGCCGGGGAGTAGCATTCTTTAATTTCTGTGGCTTGCTTGCTCCTGTAGTCCCACCAAAACTGGGATACTGAATGCTCTCAGGAGATGAGAGGGTGGCAAAGAAACTAAGTAGAGTGTGAACAAATGGAAGTACTCTATGCAGGAGCACTATACACAGCTATGTGCACTATACACAGCTAATGTGCTATGATGATTCCAGGATTTCCTGAGCAAGACCTGAACTTGATCTTTTATTCCAAATCATAGTAAACAAGCTCAACAGTTCTTAACAGTAGTCAATAGCTGTGCCATTAGTAAAAGTTCAGGAAAGTTCACACCACTTTCCTTATTTTAGTGATAGCTGTTGAACTATTTCCCATTATCTACTTATCATTTAATATTCTGAAGGGAATAAAATATGATATAAAATAGTTAAGGAACCACCTTCTGAATGACTAAAATCAGCAAACTGATTTATATTGGTTTATGTTTAGCTTGTTATCTTGGAATCCTAACTTATCCTTATTGAGATCAATTACTACTGACTTAAAAAGGAACTGGGAAAGATTACTGAATTTATACAACAGGTGTCAGTAATGAAAATATTGGCCTGTTCAGGTACAGGTTGACTAATGGAGCTTTACAGTAGGGCACCTGTTCTTATTGACACTCCTGCTGACCTGATCTTGGGTTCTGACAGAGATAGCAGAAATGCTGTAATATTGATCAGGGAGATTAGTGGCTGGCCCAGCTCTATCCCTTGACAATGGCATGGATGAAGGGGTAGAGTGTTCCCTCAGCAAGTCTGCTTGATCCCAAGCTTGGAGGAGTGGCTGGCACACCAGGAGCTGTGCTGCCATCCAGAGTGACCTGGACAGGCTAGAGAGATGGGCAGGGAGAGACTTAATGAAATTTAACAAGGGTAAGTGTAAAGTACTGCATCTGGGAAAGAACAACCCCATGGATCAGTACAGACTGGGAACTGACCTGTTGGAGAACAGCCCTGGGGAAAAAGCTCTAGGAGTGCTGGTGGCTAGGAGGATGCCCATGAGGCAGCAATGTGCCCTTGTGGCCAAGAGGCCAATGGCATCCTAGGATGCATTAAGAGGAGTGTGGCCAGCAGAGCCAGAGAGGTTCTTCTCCCCTCTCTTCTNTGATATTGTGATGGCATAGAACTCGGCCTGGGTAAACTCTGCTCCCACATATTGTGTTTCTGGGGCCTGTTAATATTTTTTTTTGCATGTGTGTGTTTTCAAAGTGTCTGAGAAACAGCAGAGGCTGAGCTGTGACCCACGAAAACGCTGGTTCTATAGCTAAATATATGTTTTATTCCCTGAGGTAGAATAAGAGGTTATGCAAAACTATATGAAAATATGAGGACACTGTGTTTTTGAATTGTCTTGCAAGATCAATGCATGGAACATGGCCAAGAGCAGAAATATATATAATAGCTCCTTAGAAAAAAATGAAGTAGTAGTCAGCAAGCCACAGTAAACCAGAACAGGGATCACAGGTGGCCTTCTTTCTACCTCTTTGAAAAATACGCACTAAAGGAAATTAAGGAAAAACAAAAAGCCTTCTTCTCTTCTAGTAAAGTAATTTATGTTCTTTGTGGCCTTTTTTGTTCTGTGGAAAAGGAAGAGAAGGCATCTCAAAGACTTTCCCATCATTTACACTAGACAGGCAGGATCTGACCTTTAATTTGTCTAGATGTGCATTGATTAGGATTGAATCTCATTAAGACACAATCTACTGGGGGTGGTGCAAAAGAAAATATAATATCGATTAAAAAATAAAATAAATCTCCTCTCTCTTTCCCTCCTGACTGCCATAGTTCATAATTAGCCTTTCCATCCAGCTTTCCTTCTCCACATTATGTAGCTGTTAGTCTGACAGGAAGCAAGACAATAAGAATGCAATTAGAAATTTCAAATGAGCAGTGAAGCACAGACAAGGATTGGGGGAATTTGCATCATGCCCTGTGTGTGGTTTGACTGAAGTGTGATGGCAGTAATGGGAGTAAAAATGTGTAATTCAGCATAAAAATCTGACTGCTATTATGATTATGTTGCAGTCTGAGAATTGCATCTTATGCAGGATGACCACTAGAACCAGCTAATGCAGTAATAACATTTGGGAGGTTTAATCATTTTTCCTAACTTTTTACTAAAAAATTGAAATGTTTGAAGACACTTTTTGCTTGAAATAGACACTTTATATACCTTCACTGAATAGGCACCTCTGAAATCACTGAAAGCAGACCATCTGTATGACAAACAACATATTTGCATGGAAATAAACAGATTGGCATATTTTTGCTAATTCCACCAGCTTTTATCCAAACACCACTAATTTTGGTAGAGCTTCCAGAAAAGTCATTACATGACTGAGTTCACAGCATGACTTCTGTGACTCTTTTAAATGTAAAAAATTGTAAAGGATTTGACAGAGTGACAAATTGAGTTGCTCTTGAACAATGTGACATGCTCTCAAGATATTAATAAGTGAGATTATATGCATACTGGAGAAAAGCATAAGCATATGAAGAAGGACAAGGACCCGAGGTAAACATCATCATCAGTGGTTTAAAATAACTGGCCAAAAGGATTCTATTTTAAGCAATTCTTGGAGCTTTTTTCCCTTCTAAGTGAAGAGAAATTGGCTTAGAAAATGGAGGTGAACAAGCAGGTAGCAGCAGCATAACTTACTAGTCATGGCACCACTTTTGCATTGCCCTCTGCATTACAAATCACAAATCTCCAATCACTCTTTAAGAGAAATTTTAAAAGCCTCCTATACATTGGGAAATCCATATTCATGAATGCCTACCAGCTGTTACACTGCATTAGGGGTGCTCTTGGAGAATAAGTTTAATTCATCCAAGAGGAACCCAGTTCACATTTGCCAAGGCTGCTCTGGGGTGTGAATCAAAGCAGAGTTAGGGAGGATGATGAAGAGATTCAGTTGAAAAGTGCACTCTTGATTTGAATGAAAATGCTGCTAGAGAGGCATCATCCATCTCTGTGTCAGATACAATCCACACAGAGAAAGATCAGCAATGCTTTCTGGTTTTATCAGCAGTTAGTAAAAAGTTGCTGATCATTCACTGAACATTTGTATCACAGGAGATGGGTAATTAAATTTTGATTTTTTTTTTTCTGGTCTGCAAAGAAAGCATATTAACATTTTTAAACATGCACATTAATTCAAGCATGTTGTACAAATATCTTTCTCCAAGGCTGCACCATCTGGCAACGACATCCAAAACTTTCATTTTTTTATTCTAGCTATATATGCATACATGTAAGTAACAAAAATATGCAACTAGATACATTGACATATTTCAGAGATCGCTCAGTTGCCGTAAAGAAGGAAGGATTTTCAAGAAGTTTAGGGAAAACTTAAAATAAATCCCTACATTTTGTGGATGTGTAACTGGAGATGCTGTTCAGAATGTAAATTATTCATAACCCAGAACTGTCAGAAGTTAACTTTCAATACCTGAGGGGATATCTAGTCAAAGCAGATAGGTTTGGGGTGTTTGCATTGCAACATGACATAAAAAGCATCATATTTTTGAACAGTAAGTTGCCTGTGATGCTGAATTTGGTGTAGAAGAATATGGAAGTGTTTTTCATAAAGTTTGACTAGAATAAGACGGAAAAAGGAGTTCTGTCACTTTCACAGATTACAAAACAGGAAGTTCACGGCTAGGCTTTGAGAACAAAGATCCTGGGAGGGCTCCATCCACGCTCTTCCCAAGCGCTTTTTACAAGCACTGATGGCTGAAAAGGCCAATGCAGGACAGACAAGAGTGGTTGCAAAACAGAAAGACTTCATAGTTAAACAGGCAAGATGATATATCACAGAATCACAGAATGTCAGGGGTTGGAAGGCCCCTAGAAAGATCATCTAGTGCAACCCCCCTGCCAGAGCAGGAGCACCTAGACCAGCTCACACAGCAATGTGTCCAGGCAGCTCTGCAATGGCTCCAGACAAGGAGACTCCACAGCCTCCTGGGCAGCCTGGGCCAGTGCTCTGGCACCTGAACTGCAAACAAGTTCCTCCTCAGCTTAATACTAAACCTCCTGTGGTCCAGCTTGCTCCCATTCCCTCTTGTCCTACCATTGGATGCCATGGAGCAGAGCCTGGCTCTCTCCTCCTGACACTCACCCTTCACATATTTCTAAGCATTGCTGAGGTCTCCTCTCAGTCTCCTCTTGTCCAGGCTGAAGAGACCCAGCTCTCTCAGCCTGTCCTCCTAGGGACAATGATGATCAAAATAATAATAATCAATAATGATCAAAAGGTCATTATGCCATTCTAACATTAGTAACAATACACAGTGATATATAAATCCCAAATAATCTTACCATGGTCAACTATTTTATTCCTCTTGGAATTGAAAATTTCATTTCAGTATTTGTTTCTTGAAAAACACTTACCAATTATGAAAAAAGTTATGATGAGGTGCTAAGAAATTGGCTTGAAAAATGAATTTCAAAACCCCTAACTCTCCAAGAAGTGTATTTTTATAATTTTATGGATAATATTATGTTTTCTTGATTCAGTATGGTTTTGTTTCAAAACCCACATTTAGGAAAGCATAGTCTAAAAGACTAAGCTATAATGTTTTCTATTGAAGTTGAATAAAAAATAAAATATATTGAAATTCAAATGTTTTAACCTGATTTATTTGTCTTATATTGGGTTGTTGTTGAGCAGCCAAACACAGAATTTCACTCTCAGTTTGGATTGGTGCTAGACAATATTTACAAGTATTTCCCCCTGAGATGTGAAACAAAGCCTGGTAGACTTTATAATTCATCACTGAATGGATGAACTTACTAGTGTTATTCAAAGAAGTCTCCAAAGGCAGCATTTTCAAATTTATTTGACTTGATATTAAGAATGAATTCAAAGGATGAAAAGCATGAAAATGATCATTTTCCAGAAGTATAAAGAAACAGTAAATACTAGACTACAAGAGAGTACATTGTTGAGTGGCTTTGACTGTCACCTTTGTAAGTTTATGCACCAAGAAAATAATCACATTTTTACTGGAGCAATAGTACATTAAAAGTATAACTGAATTTATTATCATATTGCTTCACAACACTGAATCCCATCCCAGGGTACCCTTAAGAGCAACATACCTAAATAGCAATAAAATATTAAAGACAATATTACTGCTGCAGTTCCTCAGGTAAAAATAAATAACAATGAAATCTGATGGGTCTCTATATGTTACTGCCATACAAATAATTCAATTTCTCCGCAGTCATAGGCATGATTTTTAGCAGTGCATTTAGCAGTACTATGGGACTTTCATGAATGAGGCTTTCATTTGTTTTTCTTTTATTTGATTACTCAAATTTTGTCTATATTATAAATTTCTTCAGTAGTGTCTTTATCTAGCTGCTCTTTCTTATTCACTAAATACAGATACGACTCCTTTTGCTCACAAACTGGCATCAAAATTTATTTTAACTGTCTTCAGTAGAGCTTTGCTGGTTTTCATCAAATAAAGACCTGCCCATAAGTACTCATCTTGATGAGTAACTTTAATTTTCTTAATTTAAAGCAATCTGGTGTCCTGATACTGTAAAAACAAATCTGATCTTGGGTGTAAATAGCAGTATTTTTTATCAGACTAGCTTTGTCCATTGTAACTTTTCTGTAGCAGACAAACAGAGGTTCTCCAATAATCCATACTAGATGTTCAAAATCTGCCGTGAGCCCAAGGCATGGTTTCAAAATAGTACTTTTTATTAGCCTATCTAATATATATAATATATAATAGTAGTATAGGATATATAATAGTAGTCAGTTGAGAAGCATTTCAGTTCCAAATGCTGGATAAGAAGACAGAACAGAGATCATTAGGACAGAACTATCTGAGAAACAGAAAATGCCACAAATGAGCACAATGATTGGAGGGTTTGATGAAAGGTCAAACCCACAAGGCATCAGTCACTTAAATACTTTCAAAGAATATAATAAAAGAGTGTCTTGGAAAAAAACAGAACCTATTCTGACATGCATAAGCCTAAAAAATATCCTGGTATGGAAAGAAAAAATATTGAAAAAACAAATGAGTAAAGGTTAAATCTGGTCAAACCTCAGATCCTGACCAGCACAATATAAAACTTTAAAATATCCATTAGCATTTCAGACTTACTCCTTTTTCAAACATCTTTTGTAAAAATAGCTTACCTATGAAATAAATCAACAGCATCTTTTCACAGTGATCTTTTCATTTACCAGTGACATTACTCTGCTGAATGCACACTAGCTGTTCTTTTAAATGACATTGATATTTCCTCAAAAGAGTTTTATTTTAATTTGGAAGTGATTCATATGGCCTTGTTGTACAAGTTTCCTCACAGATAAAAAAAAATTATTATCACACTTTGCTGTGTACTCAATCAGGAAAATCATATCATGTTTAATATATGTCAGAAAATTAATTAAGTTAGTAAGTTATTTTAGGACTATTTGAAGGTTGAGGTTTTTTTCCATGACACAATTCACTTCCGCTGAAAATGAAGATAAACAAGACTTTGGAATAGATTTCCTTCTAGATATACATGATCAGGAGGTAAATTCCATGTTCAAGAATGAAAAGAGACTTTTGCAGATTACTGTGAGGTAGTAAATAACTGCACCTCAGCTACTCAGTGTTACTTTCCATGTGCTCTCCTACAGTGTCTCAGGAATAAATGATGTAATATACCATAGCTTACCTTAAGGAAAAAGCAATGACATTGAGCTTGGAATGGGCAATCCCAAATACATTTCCATGGAAGCTTACTGTGGAATGATTTATAATTACTATTTACTAATTACTATTTATTATAATTACTATTTACTGTCCAGGAACTACTGATTTGTCAAAACTCTTAGGTTCCTAAATGCCCACATCCCATGGCCTTTTTTAAGTACCTACAGTAAAATTTGTAAATGCAAGATTAGATTGGTTTAAAACAAACAAACCAACCCAAACAGAGCAGGAAGTATGACAAAGTAATTGCAACAAAGTGAAATCAAAGCAACAGATCCTAATTAATCATTAATGCACAAGGGGTTGTTGAGAGTAGTCTTAAATCCATAAGGAACAATCTTTCTGTTATTGTAGGAGAAACATGAATGTAGGTTTCAAGAGTCTGGATTGTTACTATGTCAAACAGAAGTGAAGGAGGATGGAAAGAAATGCCTTCTGGAGATGGCTAAGTACACACTAGAGCCTGTCTTCCATAGAAAGATCCCACTGCAGTTTAAAAAACTGAGGAGAAACAATCCAAAAGTCATTATGTGTTTAGCACCACAATATAGATGTATCCATTTGGAATAATAATCAAGACTCATGCTTTGGACTGTGTTCTCCTTCCTAATTCTTCTGTCCTGGCCTCATGCAATCCTTTCAACTACTGAACCTCAGCTTGAAGAAACATATTTATGCAAGTGATAAGTGAGTATTTCTACAAATCAGTTTAAAATCTTATAAACATTTTTACTGAGTGGTAAATCTGTCAAAGAAACTTTGTCCAATGAAAACTTATTTAACTGTTTCAGTGGGCTCTCTGAAGTAGCAACACATAACTTTACCTTAATTTATTCCTGCCCCAGTGCAGCAGCATATGGTTTGGCCTTTATAGGAGTACAGCATGCATGAAATTCTGAAGGATAGGGAGCTGGTAGAAGAAAGGAATATTTTCTGGAAAATCTTTAGGATTAAACCAGTCAAGTACACTGAAAACAACATGTAAGAGAAGGGAGCAGTGCTCTGTGGAAGTGTATACAAATTATAAAGGAAACATCCCTAACATATGCACAGATGCTATCAGCATNTCCAGTCTTCATGATTCTGTGATTCTGTAATTCAGAGGCAACTTAAATGTAATACTGCCATGGAAAGTTCAGTCATGAAGACTTGTCTTTTGGAACTGAAGACTCCAGGAAGCACTAGGAGGTAGCACTGCATAAAGAGATGGGACAAACCCTCCCTCCTGAGGGAGGTTCAGGTTGGATATTAGGGGGAAGTTTTTTACCCAGAGAGTGGTGGAGCATTGGAACAGGCTCCCCAGGGAGGTGGTCATGGTTCCAAATCTTGTGGAGTTTAAGAGGCACTTGGACATTGCCCTTAGTCACCTCATGTGACCTTGGAGTTGTCCTGTACCTAAATGGGAGTTGGACTTGATGATCCTTGTGGGTCCCTTCCAACTGGAGTTATTCTGTGATTCTGTGAAATACTCCAAAGCTTGATGTGGCATTCTAAAATGTTAAAAGAAAGCATTTGCACTTCTTCACAAAAGGGAAAGCACCCTCTGTAGCTATTACAGTTTTCATGTTCTAATACAAGAGCAGCTTGGAAGTGATTTCAAGATATTCCTAAATAAATCATGATCCTTGCTACATTGCAACACACAACAGAAGAGGATAAATACAATAAAAAAGAATTTCAGGATTAAAAAAATCCTGAAAAAAACACTCAGTGAATATTGAGAAAAGTAAAAAGGAAGGCATCATCAATGAGAGCAATGGAACTGTGTCTAACTGAAGCATGACACAAGAAAATGCTGAAAGTCTGTTAAAGCCACTGGATCTTTAAATCCTAATACTGAATCTGAAAGGTGAACATCTGAGGGCAGTAAGAGCTCCAACTCTGAAACAGAAAAGAGCCAACCTAGAGGCAACATTCCTTCAAACCCTGATGATCACTCTGAAAGAACAGAGCCTCAGGGCAAGAAAAATTCAGACCTTGGCAATAAATTTGAAAGGAGGGAGCTTTAGGGCAGGAATTTCTCAGGCTTTAACAAAGAGCTGGGATGGATGGATCTTCAGGACAGCCCCAACTCAGGACCTGGGCCTGGAAAGATAAGGAGTTAGCAGGGGACTGTGTGCATCCTACAGCCTCTGATAATGAGCCCTACTAAACCTCTGTTCTGTTCTAGCCACTACCAACCACTGAATCTAAAAGACTGCATTGTGCTGCATACTAAAGGGTATGGAATTAGAATGAGGTAAGGCAAAACACAACTAGTCCAAGAATACTGTTACAGCCTTCAGTGTGCAAATCCAAGCTATCACTTGACATTATCAAAAGAGTTTCCTTAATGTATCTGATCAAACAGCATTATCTTTTTTTCAGGATATTCAGAATCTGCCGTAAAACTTAACATAAGTGATTTTATCTACACAGTAGAAATGCTTTATAACAGCATTTGCTTTGTTTTCTTTTACTAGTGTAATAATCATACTCAGACTGCCTGAGTTGGATATGCTAGTGTCTAAAAGAGAGATGTTTCCCCTGACTTCCTAAATTAGGATGCACTCCAGAGGTGTCCAGAGGGCAGCTCAAAGCCCTCACAGTGGTCAGTCACTCTCAAGACTCAGTTTAAGAAAGGAGATTTTGGAGTTGTGCTGCTTGGAATTCCTCTGTGTTCAGCCAATTAGAATGTAATTTCATAAACACCTACTGACAGTTACTGATAATGAAAATAGAAGCTCTGGAATAAACCTAAACTATTGCAAAATGGAATGGTGGCTTTTTAAAGACATAATTATTGTTACTGCATGCATCATTCTATACATACTGACTCAGGTTTCTTTTTTTTGTTGTTGTTTGGTTTATTTCTTAAAATCTATGGTCAATTAAAAGCATGTCCACTTTTCAGAGGCTAAATGCAACTATTTTTTGATCTACAGAGGTTTTCCAGAATATTTCAAATATATGGTGAGTTTGAAAGCTTTCACCTTTTAAGCTTTCAAACCTTTACTCTCATTCTCCTCAAACTATTTAGGTTTTCATTTAGAAATGAGATGACGTGTAGATTCTTTCCATGTCTACACATTCTCTTTCTTCTTTTAATGAAGTAGCAGTTGATACATCTTATTGGGAATGTCTGACTGTTCTGCCTCACAGCAATTCTTATGTATTCAAGAATTATGGAAGTAATCATGTTCTGTAGGAATAGGCCCCACTACAAGTAGTGATATGGTTCTCAGATTTCCAATTTACATGTTTTAAATTAATGACTGTTTACTCTGGAGCTATTTCATTCCATAGTACTTTATTTCTGGGATTTGCAGTCTTTCCATGTACTGGACACAGAGTCAAGCAATTACAATAAGCTTCTATCTGTCAAGATGTAAGGAAACCTAAACCAGTCTTTGAAAAGACACATATCAGCACATCCTTTTAAAGAATATCTTTGTCTTTTAAACTGATTTTAAAAAGAGTAAATTTGGAGAATCTGGTGGAAGGAGCTTTAAGCAGCAACGGTCTAATTTTTTAGTATAATAACATATTCACTAATGGTTTCATTTATACCATTTGTTCAGCACTGCCTTTAGTATTTAAGAGAACATCAGACTGAATGGTGATGCCTGTTCTCCAACACAGCACTCCATAAATATCCTTGAACATACATTTCATCACTTTTACTTTTTAGTATATGAAAAAAAAATTGAGTGTCTTTAGCCTTCAGAAAAGTTAAGAACTGATCTTTGGTCTTTGCAGTCTTACCAGGTTAGCTGTAAGCAGAAGAGCCAAGGCAAATAACCTGCAGGAGGAAAAAAAAGTATCCAAAAAGGGAACTATTCCCTCCCTGGTGTTTTTTCCAGCTTGTAGTGCTGTCTCAGATTAAAGGGGAAAGGGATAACTGGGACTGTTCAGAAACATTGAGCTAAGCATTTGAAAATGAGTCTCAGTGGAAGATGGCTGTAATTGCCTAGTAGATAAACAGATACTACTTTAAAAGACAAAATATAAATACAAAGAGACTTCCCTGAAATGTTACCTGCTTTGTTGTTTTATTGTTAGCATTTGCTAAGTTTATGTGTGTTTCTCTCTTATAGGACTCTATACTGCTGAACTCCCCAAAATATTTATTTATTAAGTTTGGGGGTTTTAGTATGATACTTTTTAAGCATGAAAATTTGTATCATTTTTGGTCTAAGTTACATGACCATCTATTTTTCTATTCTTAAAGGCAAATAATGAATGTGCTATATAAAGGGAACATCTCAAAAGGCAGATTATTCTGCAATCTTGAAACTCTCAGTAACTAAAAAGCCACTGGTTTATTATGGAAGTATTGAAAAATTATTATTATTTAACAAAGGAAAAGATGTTTCTGAGCATGACAAACTTCATGCTCTCTATTTTATAAAAGAAGTTGGTGTAATAAAAGACTTCAAAGCTTTAATATTACTGTTTGAGAAATGCTATGCTTACTTCTTTAGTCAACAAAGCAAAATAATAAAAGAATGCTCAAGTTGGACTTGATGATCCTCAAATATTTTCAAGATATAATATCTTATTTTTCAGTTCAAAGTCTGAGAAAATACAGTTGAAATTGTGAATTATTAAGGTCTTTGAAGAAATGGGAGATAATCTAAAGTTGCGCAAATACTGTCTGGTGGCCAACACTATGCTATATTAAACATCAATACGAAATAATGAATCAAGGAATCACATTAGTGGAAGACTTACTTAGGATGATGTCTCAGACACAGAATTAGGGTTTTGGGAAACTATCAGACCCATAGAAATTATTCTGAAATTCAGCTTGTCTAACTAAATACATTTGACTTCAATAGAAAATATACACGCGGAACTCATTTGTATGANTGCAGTGAAAGGACAAGGGGAAATGGGTTTAAATTAGAGAAGAGTCGATTTAGACTGGGTATTAGGAAAAAATTCCTCCCCACGAGGGTGGTGGAACACTGGCCCAGGTTGCCCAGGGAGGTGGTTGAGTTCCCATCCCTGGAGGCATTGCAGGTGAGGCTTGCCAGGGCTCTGGGCAAGCTGCTCTAGTTGGGGATGTCCCTGCCCAGTGCAGGGGGGTTGGACTAGATGAGCTCCAGAGGTCCCTTCCAACCCAAACCATTCTGTGATTCTATGATTTCAGTATCTAGTCCTCACAGTTCAGGTAATCTTCCATTCAATCTGTGAACTAGTATAAGCAGTCTGGCATCTTAGGAGGCACAGGTTGTAGTTATGCATTGAGTGCAAATTCCTTTGGGCAAGATGAAGGACTTGAAGAGAGTTATTCTGAAAATTACTTTACATGCACAATTTTATTCTGGTTCTGAATTATACATAGCAGCTCACTGCTCTGTTATTCATGAGCCTGCCACTGTAAGCAAAAAGAGAGTATATTTTTACATGTATATCTATATATGTTAAAACATTTATGTGGATATATATGTATACATGCACACACAACTATTCAAACCTGTATAGAACTCCTTCCTAAATACACTCTAAAAAAATCTAAATCTAAAATTTGAAGTGCATTGCCAATGTAGTTCTGTTGCACAAGACAAGAAAATTGGGAACCAAGAGCTGTTAATTGAAGACTTAAAGGTTATATTTTCTTAAATTTTCAATTTACATTTATGTAATAAATCCCTTGATAGTTATTAATAAAACCTAAAGAAAATATTTTTAAAATAAAAAACCTTTTCACTTCATTTAATAGCACATGAAGTCTTTAATTTGCCTTTTATTTGCCTGTGGGGTTACTTTCTCTTCAAACATCTCAGAACACATGAGATTTCAGTTAGGATGATTTACAGTGTTGAAGTATTCACTTGAAAATGTAAAATACAAAATCAAATAAAATAGGACAGAAAAAAAGTGCCTTTTTTTAATGGGTCATTTTTGAAATAATGAATTCAATAGTTCAGAGGCAACACAGAAATGCACATAATACTGCAAAAGAAATACACTGGACAACATATTGAAACAGGCTTACCACCTTTAACAAGAACATTCTCTTCTTTTGTCACGTTTCTCTGCTGCTTCTGAGAGAATAGCTCTGTAGACAAAACACTGCACTGCCTTGACAAACAAAGCAACACTCCACATGGATTCAGGAACACAAAGCAGCGTTAGTGCCAACATTTACAATGTAGCACATGCTAAAATTCAGCATTAATATCTTGAATTAAAGCCTAATGAACTCATTGGGAGTGTTTCCAGTGATTTCAGTGAGCTGTGGATCAAACCTGTGATGTCTATTTTAGTAAGCTTCTCACTTGGCTTTGCATCAGGCTTGACTGAGAGAGCAGTGGTGTGACACCTGCATTTGAGCATCATCAGATCAGGCTCAGGGTATAAACAGGAGTGTGACTTTCCTTTAGCTGTAGTCACTGGAGATTTAAAGATGGATAACTATGACATCTGTTTCGCAGGCAGTGAGGCTAAGGCTCACAGACACTCCAAACTCCCACAGCAAGTGCCCTGTAGAGTCCATCTCTCCTAGGTCTGTGTAGTGTGTTCCTTATTCCCCTACTACAGCATTTCCACTGTAGCACCAGAAAATTAGAAAATTAATCTGCAATTATAAAAAAAAAAAATCCTCTATTTGAGGATACAAGGTATGGCCACAGAACTACTGAAAAATGTTTCATTATTGTGACCTTAGAGCAAAGAATCTCTTGAATTTTTGTTACCAAGACCTCCTTGGAAATCAGCACAAAGAGTCTGAAGGGACCTGTGCAATCACTTTCCACAGCTCTGCTGTGCAACTATAAATTCCACTCTTGATTAATTGTTTAATACTTAACATAAAATGTGAGGTGTTTCTGCAGATGGGATCAAACAAGTTGGTTGATGGATATGGCTACAAAGTACATACAGATGTTAGGATTACCATGGGTATGTAAAGAATTAAACAGAAGCACCAACAGAAAAAAAGAAGCAAGACATCTAGAATGGACTTCATTTCTTTGAAATACCAAAACTGATAGAGTAAATGCCTACATTTGGTTCAATATTTCCCAGATCCTTGACAGCTTAAGTGAGTATTAGCTATCCTTCAATATCTTCTTGTCTGTACTTTTAGAAATAAAATTTAGACAAAGGACACATGCTGGGCACAGCACCCCCTCCCATGCTGTAGATTATGTTAAATACTTCAATAAAGATACAATAAATGAACTCAGAATTTCAGACATGTATTGCTTTGTGCTGTATCAGCTAGTCCTATTTAAAACATAAAGCAGAAAGATATCATCTGCCACTGAAGTGAGACAAAGGAAGCCACTAGTACCTTAGCCTTTCTGAAAGCCAGACCACTTATATTTGGTATCTGAATTAGGTTTTTGGAACCTAGCTATACATTCTCACCAACTATCCTCAGACCTTCCAGAATTCTCCTTTTCTTTGGTAAATGAATAGCAAGTAAAATTGATTTAAAAATACACACCTCTCAATTCCTCCAAAAATGTGTATAATTTACCTTAATGTTACCATATGCTTTATAACAAATGAATGTTATGGCAAATTAATATTATGACCTTGTTTGGTATCCTGCCTCATCACAATAAATGTGATAAAAGTGCTGTGTCCCATGGTCTATCTAGAGACTTGCATGATAGATTTCCATGCTGAAGCTATGGCTTGGAAAGCCATCTACCTAACACAAGGGCATATGCAAAGACACCTACTGTCACTCCTCAGGCCTCTTGCCTTTTCCCCCAGCTCTCTGACAGCATCTGTATTAAAGAATATCACCAATCAACAATCAACAAGATATGGTGGTTTATGCTGGTCCAACATCTGGCAGTGTTTCCATTGACTTACAGGATTTTATTGAGCACTCAGCAATGGCAGAGCAAGTGCTAAAGCAGAGTGTATGCAAATGAAATGAAAAAAAACTAAAGAATACTCATCTTCTCTTGAAACATTCTTGTGTGCATGGAAATGAAGATTTACATGCATTTGTATTTGATAGAAATGACTGGGCAGAGGATAACATCCCTACATTTTAAAGCTTTCCGACACCCACACTTCTGTTTTAGTAGATAATGCACTATTTAACTCTTACTAGAAAACCTGCTTCATAATACTCAGTCTTGTCATGAGAAAATTAATTAAAATATATTAAATTCATAATACTCCATCATTCTGTGCAATGCAACATTTAGTGCTAAAGAGAAGCTACTGAATGACACTTCTGGTGAACGGAGCCAGAATGTCTGGTCATTAGATGATAGCAGCAATATTTTAGGTAGTAAACAGATGTCAAATGAATTAATCAATACAAATAAAAATCTGCTTAACAGGATCTAAACTCAATCTTTTAAAGCATCAGTAATTTAATTATGCTTCCCATGCACAAAGAACCAACATATTTTTTACTTAGAATGACCTTTGGTTTAGGGTGTTACAACAATAAAGCAAGGAAGGCAGGAAAAAAAAAACATCCAGGAAAGTCTCCAAAACCAGCACTGTTCCTCCTGTCCTTCCGATGGGACCCAAAACCTTCCCCAAAGGGCTAATTGTGTCCTGGGGTGTATCAAGCACTGCATTGCTAGCCAGTCAAGGCTGGTGAGAGTTCCACCAGCGCTGGTTTGGTCTCACCTAGAGTGCTGGGTGAGGTTTTGGGCACCACAATGTAGGAAGGATATGGAGCTGTTGGAGAGCATCCAGAGGAGAGCCACAAAGATGGGGAAGGGTCTAGAGGGGAAGTCATACAGTGAATGGCTAAAGTCACTTGATTTGTTCAGCCTGGAGAAGAGGAGACTGAGGGGAGACCTCATCGTGGACTGTAACTTCCTCCTGAAGGGAAATGGAGGGGCAGGAGCTGATCTCTTCTCTCTGGTGACCAGCAACAGGACCCAAGGTAACCGAATGAAGCTCTGCCAGGGTAGGTTTAGGTTCAATAATAGGAAAAGGTTCTTCACCCAGACAGTGGTGGAGCCCTGGAACAGGATCCCTAGGGAAGTAGTCACAGCTCCAAACCTGACAGAGTTCAAGAAGCACTGGGACAACACTCTCAGGCACACGGTGTAATTTTTAAGGTTGTCCTATGCATAGACAAGAGTTGGACTTGATGATCCTTGTGGGTCTCTTCCAACTCAGGAAGAATTCTTGATGTCAAGTCTATCTGTGTTGCTTTTCATAATGTAAAATTCTCTTCTACAATTATACTTCTTCTGCCTTCTTGTCTACAACTCTTCAAACTATTAGAAGTCATCTGTATGATCCAGTTTATAATTTACACTTGCATTAATATTGTTAAGCAACATAGTGTATAGTTTATCAGTTTGAACCTTCTGGTGTAGTTAGTGTTTATCACGTAATTCTGAACAAATTACCAACCGTGTAAGAGGGACAGGCTGTCACTAAAAAGGGATGCTTCTAGCTGTAGTTTTCCAGTTATGACTGTGCTACCTACAGTCACACTTTACAACAGAGTGTAGGCACACTGACTAGGGATAACGTGATCTGCAAATAACTAATTTGTTAGAGGACAAAACTGCAGTATCTCACATCTTTCCTTATTTGTTCTAAAGTGAATGGAGCAGGAACTGCAAACAAACTGAATCAAACAGGGTGAGACCACAGAGACCTAAGGTTCAGGATGAAGTGCTTGGAGCCACTGCTGGATGTTTCATTACTTTCTATTTAGCAGATGCATCCTGGCAGCAGAACTGAGGACTCCTCCGTGATTCAATTATTAGCAGCAATGAAGCTTCCTGTTGCATGTGCTCTGTCTCCATCCAGCATCAAGCATCTAATTCCTTCCTGCATGATCAGGGAGCACTAACCATGCTACAGCAGCATACCTGTGTATTTGCACCCCTCCTGACTCATGAAACTGAAGCAATGACTCAGACTTAGGGAATGGCTTTAACTACAGAGACAGTCCAGTAATGGAATTCATCCTCTTGCATTTTAACACAGAATCACAGAATAACCCAAATTGGAAGGGACCCACAAGGATCATCAAGTCCAACTCCTATTTAGGCACAGGACAGCCCCAAAGTCACACTATGTGTCTAAGAGCATTGTCCAAGTGCTTCTTAAACTCCATGAGAGTTGGAGCCGTGACTGCCTCCCTGGGGAGCCTCCAATGCTCCACCACTCTCTGGGTAAAGAACTTCTTCCTAACATGCAACCTGAACTTCCCCCAGCACAGCTTCACACCATTCCCCCAGGTCCTATCACTGGTTACCAGAGAGAAGAGGTCAGCACCCACCCCTCCCTCTCTGGTGAGGAACTTATAAACCACAATGAGGTCTCCCCTCAGTCTCCTCCAGGCTGAACAGAGCAAGTGATTTCAGCCTTTCCTCATATGACTTCTCCTCCAAGCCCTTGACCAGCTTTGTTGCCCTTCTCTGGACACTCTCCAACAACTTCACATCCCTCCTGTATTGTGGTGCCCCAAACTGCACACAATACTCCAGGTGAGGCTGCACCAGTGCCGAGTAAAGTGGGACTAACATCTCTCTCAACCGACTAGTAACGGAGTGCTTGATGCACCCCAGGACCTAGTTGCCCCTTTTGGCTGCCAGGGCACACTGCTGACTCATCTTTAACTTACTGTCTATCAAAACTCCCAGATTCCTCTCCACAGTGCTGCTTTCTAGTCAATACAGAATGAGTATTATACTTTAATGTTAATAACATAAGTCTCCAAAAAAGTGGTTCAGTGATGTGCATTGTGAATGACCAGGTCAAATTCTATCATCACTCTTTGTCTTTGGTATGCTCTAGGCTTCTTGCTGGTACCTAACTCTGCTCCACTGTAAGTCTAAGTGCTAGAAAAGGCTTCAAGATCCTGTTCTGGTAGTTGAAAATGCTGATAGTTATATACAATATCTTTAATAAACTTGTTAATTAGTCCTCTCTTGCATAGGTTCATACTCTAATGTCGATAACTAACATATAGCATACTAGAAAAAAGAGACTTAGTGTGCTACTTTATCATACTCATAGCCTGGACTTCCATTGCAGTAATTATCCTCTGCATTTTCAAACCAATGTTTAATTTTCACCTATACTGTTACTACAAACAAATACTTAAAAAGTAGCAACCATAATGTGGTCTCCTATTTGTTATCCATGTTGATTTCTGAAATGACCATGATGTGAAGGGGAAGGGTGTATTAACTAAATCAGCAATCACATTTTAGTGGCTGTGTCCACGGCCAACATCTGGCACTCTGGTACTGACTGATGCTTGTATAGCTTTTTACATTCCCAGAAGCCTTTTGAATATTAAGAGCTGATGTTTTGACACAGTGGACTTGTCTTGCAGCTGGGTCCAGACTTGCTGACACTTGCAAAATGGACAAAGTGCCTACAGTTTTCACATGTTCCACTTTCATTGTAATTACTACAGTTACTCTGCATGGCTCTTGTTGACCTGTAGATGTTGGCCTTATCTATTCAGAGCCAGTGGCTTATGCACAATGGTTCAAATTATTCCCTAGTACACATTACCAAAACTCACTGCTGCATGCAGTAAGGGTGTGCATGGGTGTGAGGGAGTGTGTGTGTGTAAATAAACTCCTTCCCAGCCTCTGCAGTGATGTAGTGGCTCTGTAGCTGATGCTGTGAAGCAAGAAATCCAATTATACCTCACTTAGCATGCATAACTAAAAATGTTATTATTGGTCATAAAATTATCCAGCCCTTTTAAAAATCAAATCTATGAACTGTGTGACTATATTCCTCAGGCTGACTTCACGCTGTGTGAGGAAGTGCTCCCTTTAATTTGTTTTAACTTTGCCTGCATTATGCAGGCCTCATTTCAGCACGAGAGAAGGTTGAGGCTAATTTTCATTGTAAAGTGTCTGAGAATTTGAGCTCAGGCAAACTTCTTCTGCTCCTCTGAGTGTGCAGAGTTTTTGCATACACTGTATGGTATTTCCCAACTCAAAGTGCCAGAACCACAACAATATCTGCTTCCCAATGTGTCTTAAAATGAAATGTTACCACTTAGCTGAACAGTTTCTGTAGCAAAACAGTGTGTTTACACTGTTTACACAAAAAATGAGCATAATAAAATAAAATGACGTGGAACAGCAACAGTCCATGTGAATTCCTCTCATAAAACTTCAGTTCCAAGGGGAAAGCTCACTCACAGCCCCACAGTGGACAAGCTGCAAACCACAGTGGTTTCAATGGCAAGGCATGTGGATTCAGCCCAAAGCTCTGGGGTATATTCTTTCTTTGGCTGGAAGGATATTGTGTGTCCACTAAAATCAATTCTTTCCCTTCAAATTCAGCATCTTGGCAATATAAGCCTTGACATGACTTACTTAAATTTCCCAGAAATAACCTGTAAACATTAACTTCCATAAATGTATTTCAGGACATTTCAAGTCCTTGAGGAAGCAAGCAAAAACTAGTTTCTTTGTATTCTGAGAGTGGAAAACAATGGTATATTTGTGAATATCCCCATGCTGCTAGTAAAGTAGAAAAGCTTAATGGTGCAGTAAAAAACATATTAATCAAAAGTTCAAGTTACATTTTTATACAGTGGTAGTAGATGTTACAAATAACACAAACAAAATCCCAGCTGAGATGGAGTGCTTGCAAACCAATTGCTTCCTAGCTGGTCAGTCTCCCATATTGAGGACAGTGAGACATAGCTCAGAAATCACAGGCAACAGTCATAGTTCAAAGTCTTCTGAATTTTACTCATAGTTCTGCAAAAAACATCAGTTTTCTCTGTGCACTCATACATACACTTGAAATTACTGTTTGGGATACAAATCCATTGAGCTTGGTGATCTTACATACTTAAAGATCATTTTTTCCCCTCCTTGGTTCACACCTCATCTAGTACAGGCTCTGCAAATTGTCCAAATGTTGCAATTTGCTGTTCCAAAAGATAGGCACCTTATCTATTACAAAAAGCTGTTACCTTTTTTTTTTTTCTTTAAGTCAGCCAGAACATTAAATATCATACAAGAAATCTGCTTAGTCTGAAAGCTCATGGATTTGTTTAGCTTGGAAACTAAGTGATCTGTTCAACCTGCTTTTTTGCTGACAGTTTTAGAGGTTTCTGTGTCACAGAAAAAGCCATGAAGGGTGGAAGAATAGGTAACTGACCCCTTCCCTTGTACTTATATCAGTTTCTATACACAGGACAATGGATATATTGTGAAAATGAGAGGTCCCTCGTTGCTCAGAACCAGCAGGAGTTAATAAATGAGGTGGATTAAAAATAGATTTTCAGTTTTATGACAATCAGTTACAAAATCCCAGTTGGGAATGGAATTTTATTTTTAATATAGCAAGAGAATATTTTGAATCTGGAGAAGAAAAACAAGAAGAAAGAAAACATTTAAACAAAATAAAATAAAAAAATATTTTGAATCTGGAGAAGAAAAACAGTAAGAAAGAGATAAAACATATAAACAAAAAATGTTTACTTTTTTCACATCAATTTTTGAATTTTCATTAGCAAATAAGCATTCAAATGCTGTCATTAAAGCTTGTTAAAAATCCCCAAAAAATCAAATCACTTCATATGGAAAACTCTGTAATTCTCTGTTTTCCTCACATGATTGTGGTGTTTGGTTGATTGTTTCCAAAGAAGAAAAAGTAGTGATTGTGACACACAGAAGTAATGTTTCCATTATGCTGCTTTGGTGTGTGTCACTGACAGGCAAAAATTCTCCTAGTGCAGCATGAGGATGAGATGGAGCCAGTTTGCCACATGACAGAGCCCATATCCCTGCCCAGAAAAAGCCTTCTGTGATGCCAGAGCACACTTCAGGACACTTCTCTTACTCAAAAAGCAAGGTACTTGCAGCATGGCCTTTAAAATGCAGAAGGCTCTACTGCAAAGTGTGTCCAAAGCTTGATCTTTGGAAAAGCACCACACAAATGGCACAGTGAGGATCCATATGAATCATAGAGCAGTGACTTTGTTACCAAACACTACAGGTTAACAGAGATTTTTATGGGTTTTCTATCAACCTTGCAAATTCAGTATGAAATATGAAAATCAGGCAAGGTCCTCTCCTAAGTACAATCACAATTCATAAGAATTGCAGAGGAAAACTGCCTCGTGGTGGGCTGCAGTAACAGAGCTAATTCATTGAAGTGGGCAGAGTGAGTGAATCCTGTGGACATTTTTTTTGAGTGGTACATCAGGCAGAAAATATTATTAATACATCAGCCTCGTATGACACTGCTTGTATCTTCATCTAGTATCCAGAAAAAAAAATATATAGGAATGATTTTCTGAATATTTTATGCTGTGGAAAGTGAACNGGGCCACAGGAGACCACAAGGGATTGTCAGACTGTGCCTGAAAAAGTGAACTACATTAGACTGAATCACATAGCTAGTTTAAAAGTAGTTTATGAGGTATTTATCAGGTAGTCAATATTTTTGCAATTTTGAAAGTAAGGGAAAAAAAAAGAAATGACAGAAAAGAAGTATTTGGGTTTATAAGACATAAACCACAAAAGTGAAGAGAATGTTAAGGTTAAGGAGTATGGTTTTATGAATGTTTCATATTGAAACACAAAATCGTTATAATTCCAAAAACACTATTCCATGCCATGAAGAAAAGATTAGGTGTAATTATCATTCCCTTCTTAAAGGCACTTGTTCAGTACTTCACTTAAGATTAACTAAATTGCAGTCAAGGTTGTTTAACTGTATATTCAGTTTAAGAATGTGTATGACATTGCTCAGATCGTACATATGCCTTTCCTTAAGTCAAAACTACTCAACACCTGAGCTTGGTCTGCTCTGTGGGCAGGGTCTGGGTTTTGCCTTCCCCAGATCATCAGTATTTATGAGAAAATGACAGTAAATTTGATTAAGAGAGTTATCTTTTAGTTTTTCTTGCCCTGAATATACAAAGGAATGAGAGTAAGTCACCAAGTGAGATTTAAATGTGTATGAGACACTTGTCTCCTATAGGGCTTCATATGGAAATCCAACTAATCAGTTAATCATTAAGTTGTATTAAACTGCTCTCTATCAGCTTCCTCTCCTGTTTGGTTTTTGGTGTGGGTTTTTTTTTGTGCTGTTGGGTTTTTTACCATTCCTTTTCTGACAGCTCCTACTTTTTCATAGCCTCCTTTTTAACAGTTTTTAAGGCCTTCTTCCATCTCCTGCTGTCCTTGACAGTTAGAAGTAGTTACAGGAGCCTAGCTTTGCTCACAGCTCAGCTTTCTTGCCCAGATTGTTGCTGTAACCTGGCATCCTGCAAGAATTGATTGGTCACTTCGGTTAAAACATTAAATATTTAAAGTGGCACCACACCATTCATAAAGTGAAACATAAAGTGTTTGTTTACTCTCTGCTAATTATCTTAGTCCAAGCAGGCAGATTCAGCTGTCTAAATTATTAATTAAACCTCTGAAAATGAGCTAAGGACAGGAAATGTTCTTCTCTGCTGGTAATAGTGCTAAAGATTAAGCCGTAACCATATGATAACATGAAAACCTTTATCCACAAAATGTACCAATCCAAAGCTAAAGAGATCATATTGGTACATATTTCCAAATGGAAAGTTTCCCCACAGGTCATGCAACAGCAATATATAATAATCCACATACAACTTCTCCCAGTGAGCTGTTTCTTTACATTTATATTTCCTATTGGAACGTTATATAAATACTCATCACTGGGCTTTGTGGTCAGGAACACTGTACAGTGATGGAAATCATGACAAAGATTCATGTTCATATGGAAAAGGACTGTGCAAAAAAACACCTAAGAGTGATCTGGTTTGATACAAAGTCTGATAGTTTCATTGCACAACCCAGAGCAATGTCAGATTTTTGAGCTGGGAGTTTCGATGATGACTTGAAACTCTGTTCCATTCTGTCAAAAGTTTCACACGAGTCATCGAGTGCTGATTTGCAGTTTAGGACCAGAAGCTCTCATTTTTGTTAGACACAGGGGGACAGATCTAAAGGGAATGGAAAGGACTTGTTAGAGCATACAAAGGCGTGGAATAGATGTAAGCGCACAAGGCTCTGAACTGCAACTTTTGAGTGTTGCAGGCTCTAAAGCCTCCCACTCTGCTGTGTGTCTCCACAGGACTCTGGTGCCTAATTATAGAGCTGTGTGAAAAAGTTCTGCTTGTCAGCAAAACCGGCAGGGGGAAAAAAATCCACAGTTTTGCACATTCACAGGAGAATAAAATATTTAGGCAGAAAATCATCATTGCTGCAGATGGACACTTAAAGAACAAAAATGGGTATTTTTTTTTTGTGCAGCTCTGCTTGTCACTAGCATAGGCAAAATACATTTGGAAGCAGAGTTAAAATGTAGTCTAGAATTCCTCAGTCACTGTCAATGGCAAAATATGTTTGATAAGGTAGCAGGGGTTGAGGGTTGCAGGTAAATTCAAGGTAAGAAGCCATTCTAAAAAGATCAGGCAGGAGTCCACGGAATTTGATGCTGCTGCACTTGCTTATGCAGCACTGCATTTGGCTTTGGATGGGTTTCAGTCCTTCTGTGTAAGGATTAGCCACAAAAGTCTGATTACAAGAACAACAAGGCAAAATATGAGAACGTGTCCATGTTAAGGCAGTGAGGAAAACTAGAAGTAGTATAAGGGATATGCACAAAGTGTCAAAGAAAACAGCATTCAGGCTTGCCAGGGCTCTGGGCAAGCTGCTCTAGTAGGGGATGTCCCTGCCCACTGCAGGGGGGTTGGACTAGATGAGCTCCAGAGGTCCCTTCCAACCCTAACCATTCTAGGATTCTATGATTCTATTGCTAGTGGCAAGTGTACTTCAACTGCCTTCTTTCTATTTAAGGACACACTCTTTAAACACATACTTCAGGTGAGAAGAAATACACCTATAAAAGAGCTACTTCATACCCAGAACATCATAAGGATCACTAAGGTATTTTTAGAATAAATATAACTTGACACTGTGGTAGGCACAACACCTCTGATTCCCAGTAGTGACCAGGTGACAGCCTCTACCCAATCTACCAAAAAACCTCAATAATCCAGATCAGTGTTCTCTGTGTGTGTTGTGTGACCTTAATATCCCCAACAGAAGGACTACCCATTTGCAGGAGCAGGTTGGTAACACAGGAGAGGAGTCATTTCTGTGGACTTTCCCCTTCTTCCTTACGCTTAGGACTGAGCAGGGAAAGAGGAATTCATCACTACAGAGTCCTCACCATTTCTCTACCACCCAACCTGTGTTTATAGCCTCACAGTGGAAAGCCTGGCTCTTCAACTCAAGCTGGAGTAACCTTGGCTTTCAGCTTTGGATGAGTGTTTTTCTCTTAAGCTTGTTAAATGTGGTGTGAATTTTATATGAAAGTGCTTTTTTCTTATTCCTTTTTTCTTTCTTTTCCCTCGGCATCATCTTATTTGGCAGTCCTTGCAGTGCTAGAGAGTCTCTAATGTATCTTAAGCCACAAGGACTCTGACTTTGCTGCATTAAAAAAACTTGCTGCCTTTATATATGGCAAGGGAAGTGATGAAGGCTTGTGTTCTCAATACTTCCCTCGTCTCCTTCTTCTTTGTCTGACATTGGCAATAAAATCCAAATTACAGAAAAGGCAAATCAAGCATACAAATTAAGAAAACTAATTTCATGCCAGCCAACATGTGGGAAAATCTCAGGTGATGAGAAAATCAAAGGGAAATGGCAATAAAATAGACTGTATTAGTGGGGAAAAAAATAACTAAAGTCACAAAATACAATCATATTTTTTATACACTAGTAAAGAATAAAAGCAAAATAAAAAGTCATAGAAAGCAACAAAAATCTCTTCTGTCTAAAATCTGCTGAAATTTCTACTGACTGAACTGTATGGACTTTTTTCTTAAGATTTTTTCCCAAGGTGTCTGAGGTGTCTTACAATCTGTCATATTTTATAAAGAAGTAAAACAACTCTATGTCCAGTGTGCTTGATCTTGGAATTTAGTTTCATTTTGTTTAATTTTTTTTNGTTCTCAATACTTCCCTCGTCTCCTTCTTCTTTGTCTGACATTGGCAATAAAATCCAAATTACAGAAAAGGCAAATCAAGCATACAAATTAAGAAAACTAATTTCATGCCAGCCAACATGTGGGAAAATCTCAGGTGATGAGAAAATCAAAGGGAAATGGCAATAAAATAGACTGTATTAGTGGGGGGAAAAATAACTAAAGTCACAAAATACAATCATATTTTTTATACACTAGTAAAGAATAAATTCAAAATAAAAAGTCGTAGAAAGCAACAAAAATCTGTCTAAAGTCTGCTGAAATTTCTATTGACTGAATTGTATGGACTTTTGTCTTAAACAAGATTTTTTTCCTATGTGTCTGAGGTGTCTTACAATCTGTCATATTGTATAAAGAAGTAAAACAACTCTATGTCCAGTGTGCTTGATCTTGGAATTTAGTTTCATTTTGTTTAATTTTTTTTATTTTCAGATTAATGCATGGAGTTTTTCTCAGTCTCTTCAAAGAAAAAGATTAGGCCAAGTAATGGTAAATGTCTGCATTTGCTCTGCACTGTTACCTCATCACAATACTCTTGTGAAACCAGAAATAAAACCAAAAATTGCAAAATCCCTACCTTGTATGTACTTGGTTACAGTCTGCTTCTCCCATTGACAAAATTATATTCCAGATCTTACTATACCACCTACAGGTAGTTTTTAGAGAAATACTTGGGATCCCCTAAGCTGCTTAGTTACATTCCTGTAAGGTTGTGAAAAGCAAGTGTGTAAAACTACATTTTTTGGAGAGTTTTCTCAAAACTCACATTCTTTTGACTTTAAACTTGTCCCCACAAAACCAGTCCCCTATTATCTTTTCTGAATTCTTAGATAACACATGAAACTAGCATACAGTTGTTGAAATAGACAGCATTTTTAGTTAATAGTAAAATTGTTCAACTGCCACACTGCCTTATATGCCAGCTTTTATTTGATACACAATGTTAAATATGAAGTCATGCCATCATTTTCTATTTAAAACAACCAAAAACTATGATACATGTATTTTTGTNGTTGTCCTTCTCCTAGGATGACTGCCAGAAGGCTAATGAGCTCATCCTACCCATCCAAGGATTCTAGGAACATGGGGATCACTCCCCACACTTTCCCGTGGGCAATGAGTTTAATGCTCCCTCTGCTGTGGGCACAGTTATGGCACCAGGGGCCACAGGAGACCACAAGGGATTTTCAGACTGTGCCTGTCTTTGGGATAAAGCCTTAGCAAATTCCTTTACATTCCTTTGTTAACTGCTTTTACAACTAAAGTCATGCTGTTTCAAAAGAAGAATTTTGCAAAGCCAGAGAGGGAAGAAGTCTTGATAGTAACATTTAATGAAAACTTACAAACATATCAGAAATGTGAACTTCTGCTGGTAAATAACCTTTTAAGGGTATCATCTTTAGTACTCCCATACACTTCATGTTTCTCAACTTGCTCAACTTTTCTTATTTCTTTTCTAGAAAAAGGGCTTTGTAACATGCAAGGGAGAAAACACAAATGCAGACATTTCAGCTATATATCATGTTTTCTAAATTATCTCTTTGTGTGTCAATGGGTTTCTTAATTATCCTCCCTCATTTCCTTATCTATTCTATGATTTTAATTATACATCTTCTCAAAACCATGTAATAGTTAGTCTTTTCCAGCCTGAAGCTATTTTAATGTCCAGTCTGCATCTCTAAAGTGCAGACAGAGGAGATAGTACACAACTGGTTTTAAGTTGAGAAGCTAGGTACAGACACATCAAAGAGATGTTATGGCATCAGAGGAGTCATGGCTTTATTCCCAGATGCCCTGAGGTGAGTTTTAGCTAAGTAACAATATATGACACTGCATATATTACTGTGCAGTAAGAACATTTTGAGCATCTTGCACAGCATGAGACTGAGAAATCAAGAGCTTGTATCACCTGAGATATACAGAAGTAAAAAATCAAACCAAGAATAAGGCAATGACACAGGAGTGAGTAATTATTTGGTTTCCTTAGCTCATGAGTTTTGGATTAACAAAAAAAGTTTAAATAAGGAGAACTTAGACTGTCATGTGGAAGTCCACATACTTGTTTTTAATAAGATTTGAGCTACATGATTTTGGAAAGCTGAAGAATGAATTTATTTAGAAGAGAGTTCTAAAATGAACACAGAAGTAACTGTGGGACTGCTGGTACAGTCTTCAGACAAATTAGCAAAGCATTTTACAGCATCTACATGAGATCATTACACATCATAGTGGTGCAGATTGTGTCCTGGGGTTTTTTTTCTGGTGTGGGAGGTGATCTTGAAGAAATCTCTTCCATGATCATGGTAGCATGGCTGTGAAAGAGATGTCTTCCCTTAGCTGAATGTTTTCCAAAGGTCACAAGTAATAGCAAAAAAATGAAGAGTTCTTGAGTGAAGCCATCCATTCTTTGAATCATTTTGTGTTTACAGCTCCTAGTACAATGCAATCTTGATTTATGATTATAGTGCCTAGTTGCTATGATGATGATAATAATAAGGTTTATAATGGAGTCAGAGGACCTTGCTAATAAAGTAACAAATCCTGTATGGCAGCCAGGGTTCTAATCTAAATATTATTTAGTATGGACTGATGATACAAATTAGACAGTAGGGGCAACTGCATTTCAACTTGGTGTTTGCATTGTTATAAATATATGTAAATAGATGTACCTAAAGGTTAGGCCATAAAAGAAAAAAATCTACTATTTACATATGTGATTTGTGAACTATAGATCAAAGTAACTTAAATAACAGGTAAAGAACTATATCTGATTTTTTTTTTTCAGCTTTGAAAGTGTGTATGTTTAACCTTAGATAAAAAGTTCAATGGTGTTAATTTGATCCAGAAAATGGGCTGTATAATATTACAGGCAGTGAAACCACATTTTGATGTGCTAGGCATACTGAAATTCCTACACGGGAACAAGACAGCTCATGAAATGTTCAGTATTCTCTATCCCATCCACTCCAGAATCTGTCCATCTTGTCCCTCATCCAAGCCATCACAAGAATAAATGTAAAGATCAAGGAATAATCCTAATGACACCACAGTGTTATGAACATGACAAAGTTGAATGACTCTGCCAGAAAAATGGTGCTGAATGTTACAAAAGTTTTCCAACATGTCCAGAATCATTTTTTGGGGGTAATTATAATATTTAACTTTTGGAAAATATTCTCTGTAGAGAATATTCACTTAACTAACAGCAATGAACTACCTTCAGTGTTTGTCTGCTTTTAGTTCCAGCAGCAGAAGGTTCTCCAAAGATATCATCAAGCTTTAACACCATTTACAATAAAACCTTTCAGAGCACAATGAAAAAGGAAACTCCCAGAAGAGGCTTCTGATAGATGGAATAAGTTTGATGCATTTTTCTGTTTCTAGGGAGGGGAATGGAGAAGATTTATTAATTTTTCACAAGACTGACACATAAGTTTGGTCCTGATAGAGATGGACAGAGATGGATAGAGATAGAGTTACCAACTATAGTGTTGGTAACGAAGTACATGACAGTATGAATTACTCTGTCCTTCTGACATAACTTCATGGCTCTGTAAGTTTAGGAGCTAGTCTGAATGGATAACTACACAAAGCATGGACATGTTTGATGAAGAACATCTGCTCTAATGTGGATGATAATGTTACTGTTTTCTTATACTCACAGCATACAGAATTTGACATCATATTCCCTGGTTACAAATCCACCTGCAACACCTAAAACTTGATTTGTGGCCTTTATCACAGTATCACAGAATGTTAGGGGTT
>VWZO01007555.1:389175-411035 GCA_013396975.1 Bucco capensis | reverse complement strand
AAGTCCCCAGGATAGCGGTCTTACTGGCACTCGGAGGGGAGCTGCTGTGTTCTCTTCTTCCTCTTCAGTGCCTCGGCCTTTTCTCTGACGTTCGCCTCGCTCAGCAAGCAAGGGCCTTCGGGGTCTTCTTAGCTCCTTTCCTCGGGAGTCCCTGCTTGGGAGCCAGCCATGGAGCTGAGAAATAAATACTCTGGGGCTGGAGCTGCAATCACTCAGAGCTGAGGCTGAAATCAAGGCTGTGCTGCAGTGCCGGGGTTGGGAGCTGGGGCTGAGCCAAGGGCTGTCCCCGGGCCGCAGGTTCAGCCCCGCTGGGTAGAGACCAGGGGAGGGCAGGGGCCGCAGCCGTCCCCAGGAAGGGAGGCTCAGTCCGGGCCGGGGATGCAGTTCCCCGGAGCGCCTTACCCAGGCGCGGAGCACCTGCTCCCAGCTCCTCACCAAGCTCCAACCCCTTCCCTGCCACTGCCGAGCTCCTCCAGTCCCGGCCCGGCCCCTTCCCGCGCCCGGCACACCTTCTTCCTTCCGCCCGGCCCCGGCGCCTCTCGCTGGCCCCGGAAGGCAGATCTGTGGCTGCGGCGGCACTGCCGACCAGGAACCGGGAGGCGACATGGTGGGGCTCGGGGTTCGCGGTGGGTGGGTGGCGGCGGCTTCTCGCCGGGCTCTGACCGCACCTTCCCCCCGCAGCGGTTCCGCTTCTGCGGGGACCTGGACTGCCCCGACTGGGTCCTGGCTGAGATCAGCACCCTGGCCAAAATCGTTAAGTGAGCGTGCCGCCCCCGGTCCCCTCTCGCCCCCTGCCCTCCTCGGCAGCCGTGCTCATCCTCCCCTCTGTGACCCCCCGCAGTCCTCGGTGAAGCTGAAGCTGATCTGTGCCCAGGTGCTGCGGGACCTGCTGGGAGAAGCCATCGAGGTGAGTAGGACCTTCTGTGGGGTCACCGAGATAGAGCCGAGCGCTAGTAGTTAGGATGCTAAATATTATTAGTATTAGCACCCAGGTAAGGATTACTAGTGGGAATGTTGATAGTGAATGTGTCACAGGGCTGTTCAGGGCATGGTGTTGGCCCTGGCTGCCGCACACTCTGCTCTCCTGCAGTATGAGAAGATCCTGAAGCTGACCTCAGATGCCAAGTTAGGTGAGCATTACAGCTCCAGCCCCAGGCAGGGTTCCCCTGGGGAGCCATCTAGCAGGGGACAGCAGAGCTGAGCCTCCATCCTGCCTGCAGAGTCAGGGGATGTGAAGGCGACCATCGCTGTCCTCAGCTTCATCCTCTCCAGCGCGGCCAAGCACAACGTGGACAGCGAGTCCCTGTCGAGTGAGCTGCAGCAGCTGGGGCTGCCCAAAGGTGAGAAGTCCCTTTGGGATATCACTGTGGGCCAGACCTGGTAGGATATGCCAGGGCTGAGTTGGCAGCTCCAGGTGCTACCACTTTCACGCCCAGATCCAGTGCAGGATGGCAGCCGTGTGGTCCACTGTCACCTCCCCTCCCTGGGGGGCTTTGCCATGGCAGGGCTGGTGTCAGCAGGTGGGTTTCTTGCCTTGTCTCTCTCCCTGTGCAGAGCACGCCAGCGGGTTGTGCCGGTCCTATGAGGAGAAGCAGAGCTCACTCCAGGACAGGCTCAAGGCCTGCAGCCTGAGATGTGAGTGTGGTGGTACAGGGAGTTTTGGGGGTGGGGGGTGGTCACCCTACCCCAGCACCTGGGGGTGCTGACACTGCCCTCTCACCCCAGTGAGCCGGCTGGGCTCGGTGAGCTGGCGAGTGGATTACACCCTAAGTTCCAGCGAGCTGCGGGAGGTCAACGAGCCACTTGTGCACCTAACCTTCAATGTGCAGGATGGGGAGCGTGGGAGGACAGCAGCTATCCCCATGGCCCTCTCGGCCAACAAGTTCCGTGTGCTGCTGGCAGGTGAGGCCAGAGGAGGGACACCCTGACCCCTTGGGGGCACGCTGCGGCAGCTCCCCCACCACTTCCTCCATCTCTCCTCAGAGCTGAAGCAGGCCCAAGCGCTCATGAACACCCTTCTCTGAAGAGCGATTGTGGGAGGCAGCAACGCATGAATCAGGCCAGCTGGGTGGGGAGGGGGAAGCCAGGGGCAGCTCTCCCTGCCTGTGCTGAGGCTGTCCCGCGGGGAAACACTCCCAATAAAGGTAGCACTGAGCGAGCCGAGCCGTGTCCCGCCCGTTTCTCCCCGCGGTTGGGCCTTGCAGGCTTCAGCGGAGCCTCATAGGCCGCGGGGTCGCGTCGCCACGGTAACGTGGCGGGCCGACAACTTCCGGCGTGCGTCACGCTCGCCGCGCAGCCCGAGGTAGGCGAGGGCGGGGCGGGCTGGCCGGCCACTTCCGCTCCGCGTCCTGCTGCCCGTGCGCTCGGAGCGATGCCGGAGTGCCCGGAGCTGTACCTGGCCGGGCGGTACATCAACGAGACCTGCGGCGAGGTGCTGTTCTCGGGCGGCGTGGAGCGTTCGGCGGTAGGCCGAGGTCCTGAGGTGCCCTTCTCGAGCGATGCCTACCGCATCACGGCTACCTCCCGGGGCAAGGAGCTGCGGCTGACGCTGGCTTCGGTGGGTTCCGGTGAGCCCTTGCACCTTGTCTTCCGCTTCGGCATGTCGGGCTCGTTCCGGCTGTGCCCCGCCGCCCAGCTGCCTCGCCATGCCCACCTCCGATTCCGCACCGGAGAGAGCCCCCCGCGGGCTCTCTGTTTCGTTGACCCTCGCCGCTTCGGTTCCTGGCGGCTGGGCGATGCCTGGCAGCCGGACCGCGGGCCCTGCGTCCTCACCGAGTACCAGGCCTTCAGGTGAGCGGCACACCGCCCCGGCTTGGCCCGAGGGGCCCGCTTTGAACCTTCCTGACGCCCCGTGGGCTGTTGCAGGGAGAACGTGCTGAAGAACCTAGAGGACAAGGCTTTTGACAAGCCCATCTGCGAGACCCTCTTAAACCAGAAGTTTTTCAACGGAATTGGGAATTATCTCCGTTCTGAGATCCTGTACAGGTAAGGTGAGTTGGTCCCCAGAGCTTGATGGCTCCTCAGCTAAGCTGGCTGTGCCCCCTCCCCTGGTAGACGCGGGCAAGTGCCAGAACGGAGAGTTCAGGCTCGTGTGTACCAGGTGAACTCTCTCAGGTTGAAGATCCCTCCCTTCGAGAGAGCTCGGACCGTGCTGGAGGCTCTGAAGGATCAGGAGCAGGCAAGGAGGAAGAAGGTGGGGAATAGCTGGTGCTTTTGCAGGCTCAGAAGGAGTTAGGTTTCCAGGCAGCTATCATACAAGGGATTTATTTGTCTGGGACAACTCAGCAGCTCCCTGGGGTCCCAGCAGCTTCTCACCTTCAGTGAAGGGAGCCAGACTGAGCTGAGAAGCATTCCTGATTCAGTTTTGGCCTCAGCAGCTGCGTCTAGTCCCCAGTCTAGGCTCAGCCAGATGCTCTGCCCTGGTTCTGCTGTGGGCTTTGCTGGACACGAAGCTTTGGTTCAAGTCTGCTGTTTTGGGCTTGCTGCAGCCCAGGGTTCAGAGCTAGTTTCAGTTTCTGTTTGGTTCCTTGCTTTAATGAGCTTGCACAGCCTCTGCTTGCCCTCCCTGCTGATGGGAGGTAGTTTCTGCTCTGAGTATTTCCTGACCTGATGACAAGCATTTTCGCTTCACAACTACCATGCTTGCTGCATGGGATCCTTCTCCTGAAGCGTTTTACTGTCCTGTGCTATGCCCAGCCATGTCTGAGCACACCTACCCCTCCAGTGGAGAGGCAAAGGGAGCACAATAGTTCTGTCAGCTCACGTGTGCCAGGCTGATGAGCTGTGACAGCTCCCTGGCTGCATGCCTGTGCGCTGGTTGTGCCCAGCTTCTGCTGTCAGGAAGTCTTTGGGTGTATTTGGGGTGAGTGAAGAAGAAGGGGCAAGAGAAACAAACACCTTCCTAGCTGAAAGTCTCTGGAGAAGGCTGTAGTAGAGCCCAGGGCTGATCTCGTGGCCTTGAGGGAGAGGAAGTGGCTGTTTTAGAGGAGACTGCAAACAAAACCAGAGGCTTGAGGGCTCTTTTTACAAGCTGCTGTATGCTAGCCCTGTCTCATGTCTTTGTAGCTGTGGGGAATGTGCAAATGTACCTTTTGAAGCCTACAATGGGATGAGCTCAGGGCTAGCACATGGTGGGGTGAGTGGCAGCTCATCCTCAGGAGAGAATTTGACTGCTGTTGGGGAGAAGAGAGCCTGACAAGGCTGTGGTGGCTGGCAGGTGACTTCCCACCCCTTCTCCACTTCTGCAGAATCCTTCCTTGACGCTGAGCAAGAAGCTGAAGCTGATGCAGGAGAACCCAGATCTCCTGGAGCTGTGCCACACTGTGCCCATGGAGGTCATCGCGGCAGGTGAGGTGACAGGGAGCTGGGGCACAGGGACAGCTAGAGATGGCAGGGAGGCCTGAGCTTTGCATTCCCAGCAGCAGGAGGGCACCCTGACACCATGGTCATTGTTTCTTCTTTTACTCTCTCCTTTCCCTCTCTCCCTTCCCAGAGAAAAACCTGTCTGAGCCAGATGACACGGATAACTATGCCGCATTCAAGAGCTGGCTGCAGTGTTACCTGGTGCCTGGCATGAGCTCCCTGCGTGACCGCAACGGCAGGACTGTGTGGTTCCAGGTAGGAGTCTGGGCTTGCTGGGGCTGGCTGGGCCCCAACCACTTCTTCAAAGCAACAGCAGCCTGTTTTCTGCTTCCTGGGACCCACCCCAGCATTGCACTGTGCCACTGTGAGGGGGTCTGCCTCTCTGCCAGACTGTTGTGACTTCTGGCTGTGGAGGTGACAGGGACCCTCTGTCCCGTGGCCAGCTGACCAAGGGATAGTGGGCAGTCTGGAGCAGAAGGGCTGATGGCAGGAAAGGGGGGAGGGGGGCCTCAGGTGGCCTGGCAGCCCTGCTCCTCACTCCTGAGCCCTGGGTCTGGCACTGTGGTGGGTCCTTGCAGAAGGAGCAGGGGCTGACAAGAGTGTCCTCTTGGCATGTGACTGGTTCCCTACCACTGGCTTGGCTGTAGGGTGGAGAAGGGGCATGGATCATAGAATCCTAGAATGGTTTGGGTTGGAAGGGACCTCTGGAGGTCATCTAGTCCAACCCCCCTGCAGTGGGCAGGGACATCCCCAACTAGAGTAGCTTGCCCAGAGCCCTGGCAAGCCTCACCTGGAATGCCTCCAGGGATGGCAACTCAACCACCTCCCTGGGCAACCTGGGCCAGTGTTCCACCACCCTTGTGGAGAGGAACTTCTTTCTAATGTCCAGTTTAAATCTACTCTTCTCCAACTTAAAACCATTGCCCCTTGTCCTTTCCCTGCAGGCCTTTGCAAACAGGCCCTCTGCAGCCTTCTTGGAAGTTCTCTTTAGGTACTGGAAGGTCACTAGTAGGTCCCCCCGAAGTCTTCTCCAGGCTGAACAAATCTAGCCAATGCTCTGTCATCTTCCTTGCAGGGAGAGCCTGGCCCCATGGCTCCCAAAGGTGAGTGTCTGCTCTCCTCCCTGCAGGACCTGCTCTTGCTCCAGGAGGGCTGGAGACTGAAAAGCCTCATGCTTTTGGGGGCAAAGGCAAGAGCAGAGCCAATCTCCCTGGGGTGCCAAGGAGCCTGTCATGGCTGGTGATACTTGGGGACAGCAGAGCCTGCTGTGCCCAAGGCTTCCTACCAGCTGTTGTGCCTTGCAGGGTGCTTTTCCAGGCCAGTAACTGCATCTCTTGCCTGGGCAGGCAGGCTGGGAGCAGGAGGGTGTGCTTCCCCTGGGGCTGCTAGCTTGAACTGAGTAACGGTTTTGGCAAAGGGAATGTGGTGGGGGAGGTTCCCCTGCCCCCTCAAGCCACGGCTCTCCATACTCTCTTTCTTGTGTGTCACCAGGGCAGCATCCCTGGAAGGTCACTGTGCCCCAGCCTGTCCCCAGCTTCTCCTCACCCTGCCTGTCCTGTGCCCATCTCCCACAGGGCAGACACCCCGCAAGAAGCGTGCTCAGCTGAAGGCAGATCCCCAGGCTCTGACCCCTAAGGTAAGAAGCTTTGTGGTTGTGGCTCCTGCTGGCTCTAGAATGAAGCTCTCCAGTTCCTTATGCCTTGCTCAGGCTGCTCCCAAATCCATAGCAGGGTTTCTCACCATCTGGTGGTCCATGCACACAGCTCTCCTGTCCACCCAGGTCACTAGACGTGCCTCAAAACAGAGTCCCAGGGCTGCTACAAAACCCCCAAAGTCAGCCGAGGAGGAGGAGACTGCTGGGCCAAGGAAGGGATGTGCTCAGGGGAGAAGAAAAGCAACTGCTGCTCCAGCCTTGTCCAAGCCCGAGGCAGTGGTCAAAGGCAGAAGGAGCCTGCGGATATCTGCACGCAGGGGCAAAGGTGAGGTCCTCACAGCTTTCAAACACAAGCAGGGGGCTGCAGGAGCACTCCCTCCTGTCAAGGGAACTGTAGGAAAGGAGGGAGCTTTGTGGGGCTGAACCAGGCATCCTCTCACCCTCTGACAACCTTTTCTCTCTCCATCCTCCAGGTGCTGCTCCTGCTATGTGAGTGCCCTGTGGTGACTTAGCCCTCAGGAGGAGCTCAGGGAGGACCTGGCTTAGTGCTGGGGAGAAATGGGGCTGCTCTGTCCCTTTGCTCACACCCACTTGCTACTGCTGCATCCTGCTAGTGTGGGGAGGAGAAGCTGGGCCTGGTGATGGAGGTTGATTTTATCCAGCATCCTCCTGCTGTCCCCACGCACTGGAGAGGTTAAGGGCCGTGAATCACACATTGTGCTGGACTCTGACCCTCCCCTCTGCCTAAAAGTGCATTCCCCTCTTCCTTCTTCCCTTTCTGGCTGCTGCCTGGATCACTGTTTTTAGCTGACTAATAAAGTATTTTGTGTAGAAATCACTGTGCAGGCCTGTTTGTGCTAGGGCTAACCCCTCTGTGCCCAGCCTCTTCCCCACAGGGGCTGGAGCAGGCTTCTCCTTCACCTTGCCCTCACCAAAAATACAGGTAAGTTCTGCCTCCTGAGTCCCAGGAGGATACTAAGAGAGCAGCAGCTCCCAACAGAGCCCTGGGGAGGAGGCAGATTATTGCAGTTATCTGGAAATAAGAATTAACAGGTTTGAGCTTGTTTTTATGTAATTCTCTTGTTTACTTGTGTTCCCCTTCTGCAAGAGCGGGGCAAGAGGCAGGAGAAGGGAGAGGGGAGTGACTGTAGTGTAGCTTTACACTCATTGCTGGTTCTGGACAAGATCAAGGCTGAGATGCAGGAGTTGCTGCTGCCTGAACCTCCTGGGGCTGCAAGTAGAGCCCATTTGGGATCAGCCAACCTGTCCTACAACCTTATCCATGCTTCAGGCCCTCCTTCCCTGGTTAGGGAGGGGACAACTGTCCTTTCCTGAAGAATATGGTTGTTCTCCATCGCTGCTCTCTGATGGCTCAGTGGGGGCAAGGAGGAGACTCTGCCCTTCCCTGGAACCACCTCCTTGCACAGCTCTTGGGCTTGGGGAAGCCTCAGTCTGTGATTTGAGCTCACAGTGTTGGTCCAGGTCGCTGCAGCATCAGCAAGGGTGAGGGAGTGTGTCACTGGCTCAAGACCAAGAGGACGGAGAGGATGCGGAAGGGTGTGAAGGAAAGCCTCACTCCCTCCTTTTCCAGGGGCAGGTGCCCCTGTGCCACTGGCTGCTCCAGGAGGTCACAACTGGGGAAGGAAAGCAGTGTGTGAGGCTGAAGCCACTGTGCTCTCCTTCAGCACAGCAGCCCAGCCCTCCAGCATAGACTTACAGCATTGCTTCCTTAATGGGGAGGGAAGTCTGGAGCCAGGCAACAACTGTGCTGCCATGCGCCTCGTAGAGCCGAACCACCACAGCTTCAGCTCTGTCCTCAGCCTTGGGGGACAATGCAGATGGGACTTCAGACAAACGAGGCAGGCACACATCCTCTCCTCCACCTTGGGGTGCAGCTCAGCCCCAGTGCTGACAGCTGAGAGGCTCTGCCTGCGTGCAGCCCTCTTCCTGCCCTGCTGCAGCTCCAGTACCATGGACAAGCAGGCATACTATCACCATCCCTGGTGCAAGTGCCTGCCTGGGGGGGCAGAAGGGTGCAAACCCTCTGCTTGTCCTCACCTAGCAGGACCTGCAAACCAAAGGGATCACCCTTCCCATGCAGCTGAGCCTGCTTGCCACCCAGGGGAAAAAGCAAGCCACACTTAACAACCTCAGCTTAACCCTTCTGCCCCAGGGACTTATCTGCTTGACACTAACAACCTCAGCTTACCCCATCTGCCCTCATCCCTTCTGGCCCAGGGACTCACCTGCTTGACAGTCTCCAGCACAACTGCAGGTGAGCTGACAGAAAAGGCACTCCAGGGTGGGCACTGGGCAGAGCTGGCTGGGACCACATGGAGAGGGTAATTCAAGTTGTAGGCATGCTGGATCACACCAGCATCCTGGAAGGAACCTACAACAGAAGAACCCCTAGAGAGCCTCTACCCATGTACAGCCAGAGACATGCTCACTCCAAGGTTCACTAGAGGAGCCCTGGGTCCAGTTCTGCCCATCACTCACCCAGGTGAGGCATCACGGCATAGGTGAACTGGTGGTGTGTGATGTCTGCTGTGGCATCAGGGGATTTGGGTGCTCTGAGCCTAAGGCAACACGAGATAGGTGAGGGTGGTGACTTGGCAGCACTCTCCATCACCCAGTGCAGAGCCAGAGGAGCACTGTGACAAGACAACTGCCTCCTGTCACTACCTCAAGGCTAGGCCCTGAGGTGGAAGCAAACATGCTGCTGACAACAGCAAACAGACCCTGAAGATAAACAAACACGTGAATGGTGTTTTGCTGTGAAAGGTGTAGAGTTCCTCTTAGCTCTGTAAGCATCCATAACATTGCTGTTCCTTCCCTCTCCTTAAGCCTCCCTTCCTGGGGTATGTCTTGGCCAGCAACAGAAAAATGGCTTGGTGCAAATGTGGATCTGAATCTCTCCTGAATTATCTACAAGCATCATTCACAGGAATTACATTATCTCTTAGTCATAGCCAGCCACTTAAGACTAAAACCAGACTATTTCCTTATTAACTATGATAATTTAGGACCAGGTGTTGCCTCAACTTCCCCTCTGCTCAGAAAGCAAAGTAACTACTGCAGCTTCACCCCAACCCCAACTCACAGTGAGAGGCTGAGGACATTCCTGTGGGTTGATGCCCCATATTTGCAGTCATTTAGCAGTGCCACTCCAAAGCCATGCTCAGAGAGATCCATCCACTTGTGAGCCCACACCTGCAGGAGATCCCAAGGAACAGATTCACCACACCTAGGCTGCTGCCTGGGAGCAAAAGCAGCCCCAGAGCAGGAGAAAGAGCTCAGCCCTGGGAGCAGAGCCCCTGCCCTCTCACCTCAAATCGAGCCCAGTCCCAGGAGGTGTTCCAGTGCGTTGGCCGCTGCAGATGGCCAAACTGGATCTCATAGGTGGCATTTGTGCTTCGCACCTGCACAGGGAACTCCACCTTCAGGAACTTGTGAGCCTCCTTCCACTCCACCTACATGTGGGAGCAGGAAAGGATATCACCATGGTGAGCTGGGAGGCAGAGGCTGCACTTTTCCTTCCCTAGTGTGCAGCAGCAAGCTCCCACCTGGACCAGACCAGGTACAGTGATACTGCACTAGAGTCTGAATACAGAAAAACTGTGTCTCTCTTCCACCCTCATCCCTCAGGACTCCCACCCTCGGCCTNGTTGGAGCACAGGAGGTTTAGTATTAACACGAGGAGGAACTTGTTTGCAGTTCAGGTGCCAGAGCACTGGCCCAGGCTGCCCAGGAGCCTGTGGAGTCTCCTTGTCTGGAGCCATTGCAGAGCTGCCTGGACACATTGCTGTGTGAGCTGGTCTAGGTGCTCCTGCTCTGGCAGGGGGGTTGCACTAGATGATCTTTCTAGGGCCCTTCCAACCCCTGACACACTGTGATACTGCCTTCTCCTAAGGCAGAGAGGACAGGCAGTGGGGACTCCAGGGAAGCACACAGGAGGAATAATGTAATTCAGACACAAGGTTCAGCTCCCCAGGGCTCTGCCTCCACAGCACAGATGTTCCTGTTGTGTGGCAGCCACTGGCCAAACCTGGGTCAGAAAGCGGAGGTATGGGCACGTGGCATCCAGGATGATCTCCTGGGTTAAGGTGCTGCTCTCCCCAATCTGCAGAGAAAAGCTTGCACTTCCCCGCAGGCCCCCAGCCAGAGTGACTTCCAGAGGCTTCAGCAGCGTTGTCACTGGCTTCCTACAGGAAGGGATAAAGGCAGAGTTGCTCTCAGCCCAGTAGGTCCAGGTTCCCAAATCTCAGGGAGGCAAGAACCTCAGAGCAAAGTCAAAAATCCCAAGTGCTGCCTGCACTGCTCCTCTACCTGGTTTCCAAGTGATAATCCATCACATCCCAGGCATCCCAGTAGAGGGGAATATCATCAAAGAGAGCAAACTGGTTGGCATTGCAGCCATCGGCAACTGCCTCTCTGGAACAAAGCAGAGCAGAGGAACAGCACCATAAGAAGAACTGGTAGTGGAGAAGGAGCTAGAGTGAGAAGATGAGCTGAAAGACATTTGAGGAGCCTGCTTGCAGTAAGTGGGTGAGAGCCATACCTCTGGGAGCCCAGCAGCCGAAGCGAGGTTAGGCGCCCCAGCGTGTCCAGGCACACTGCAATCACCCCATTCTCCATGCTGATGGAGCCATCCTCCTTGGGACAAAGAACAGAAAGAGATTGCACAGAGCCACACCTGTGTCCCAGTTGCAAATCTGGTTGCTGTGTGTGCTGCATTCCCTGGATTTCTCCCCAGTCAAGCTCTGATGTGAGGACAACTGCCACTGTGCTTACCTGTTTCCTCACTGCCACAGGCTGAGGGGGCGGCAATGGCTCCCTTAGAAGAGCATAGCCCATGCTGGGGACTGTCACCAGAGCTGGAAAGCAAAGAGGTTCTGTTCCACATCTGCCCCAGACTTAACCCTAAATTCCACTGTGCTGCTTGCTGCTCTCACATCAGACCTCCCACCTCCTTTCATATCCTCCTCTTCTTCATCCATAGTTCTGGGACAATTTGAAGTGGGACAGAGTCCCAAGAAGCAATCAGACAAGTCAACAAACCCTCCCAAGGGCAGGGAGAGAGAGAGTATTTCTTTGGTAGCTGCCTCTGGCCCCATAAGAAATTCTGATACCCGAGTTACCCTTGAGTTGTCCATACCTAAAGTCTCTGTTCCAGCTGGCCCAGTCCTGGAGATCACCTCGCTCCGTTGCCAGGGCAGAGTGTTGAATACAAGGGTGCTGTCAGTGCTGCCTGCCTCAGGCTGCAGCAGCTCCCTGCACAAGGACTGCACAGCTTCCTGCTGCAGCTGAGCGCCAGCCCTGCGGATCTCTGAGCAACAGAAAGCCCTCAGCTGGAGCCAACCAGGCCATTCCTCACCTCTGAGAGTGCTTCTGGCACTGCCATGCAAGGCACACACACTTCTTAGCTACTTCCAAGCTACCAATACTAATTATCATGAGTTGCTATTACCTATTAGTAAGCAATTCAAGGTAATAATGATGAATAACTTAGTCATTACAAGATCATCCTGAGCTCTGCCATCAACACTGGAAAACTGTGGTGCTACAATAAAGCAACTGCAAGTGCCTGCGGGCAGGCAGGAGCAAAGCTTCCCTGGGGCCCATCCTGGCATGCCTGCAGCAAGCAGAGAACTCAGGAACTCAGCATGCTTTTTAATCCTTTGGCTAACAACTCCCTGTTGAGTTAGCACTACTACAGACACATGTATATGTATGGCTAGGCTTCATGAACGAAGCTCCAGGGAGGGCTCCATCCATGCTCCTCCTCAGCGCCTTTTCCAAGCGTGCTGATAAAAAGAGGATAGCAGATAGCACCCTCGAGCCTGTACTGTGGATTTTTTTTAGGTGAGACACAGCATGCGCAGAGCTGGACCCACCCTTTAGTCCTAAGGTTCATCTGCCAGGGCCTAGCAAGCTTGGACGCTGGCAGCCAAGTCCTTAGGACGGAGGTTTTATTAGAGTGTCCTTCTCTTAGCTGGAAGGCCTTACAGGGCTAAACGAGCTCCATCTGCCCGGGTTTGGAATCAGAGTTGTCCTTCTCCTAGGATGACTGCCAGAAGGCTAATGAGCTCATCCTACCCATCCAAGGATTCTAGGAACATGGGTATCACTCCCCACACTTTCCCGTGGGCAATGAGTTTAATGCTCCCTCTGCTGTGGGCACAGTTATGGCACCAGGGGCCACAGGAGACCACAAGGGATTGTCAGACTGTGCCTGACTACAGACACATACCTGCACAGGTTTGACTCCTAGCTCCTGGCAGTCCAGCACTCAAACCTCTGCAGGCCTACCAGGGCAGTGCCCTCCTAGCCAAACTCCCTGCTTTACCTGTGTAGTACTGCAGGGCATCCTCCACCACCAGCTGGATACAGCTACCTGGCAAGACATCGTGGAACTGGTTGAGCAGCAGTAACCTAAATCAAAGAACAGGAAGCAAGAAAGGAAGCAGGGGAGAGCACTGCATTTGTTCTGGCTTACCAAGCCCAGTTTGCAAGATGGACAAAGCTAATATCCCCCTCTTAGCAAACACCTGAGAGGAAAGGGATTGTTTCCATAGCATCCTTTGAATCCCTTTATGGGAAGATGCCTAGGACTTGCCAACTGTCATCTGAGTAAACCACAACCACAGGCAGTAAGAGCTACCTTTTTTATCCCCCAGGGCTACCAGATACATCATTGCACAAGTCAAGAGAAGTCAAAACTGGCAAGGAATAAACTGAGGTGGGGAGGAAGCTTCCAGCCAGCAGGGCAGTGAGGTTTTGGAGCTATCTTCCAACAGGAGAATAAGCAAAGCACAGAAACTCTTTCCAGGTGGAGCCCTGATGGATTTATGGAAGGGATCATGTAGACACACCACTGACTGCTAACTGCTCTCCCACTCCCTCAGGAGGCAGTTCCAAGTAAGACAGGCTGTGCTCTGTCACCCTTCTGTGTCCAACTAAACGGGGCTCAGAGAGAAGCAACCATCTCCCACCATCAGATGCCCACTGAGCTGCCCAAGAACTGCCCACACCAGTGTGGTCTGACTGAGCCAGGCTCATTTTGGTGCACTGATAGCAAGGATTTCTCTACTCAGACTGAGGAAGGGCAAGGAGCTGTAGAGGATGAGGAGTGGTACCCTGAGAGCAGCCAGCTCTCACACTCAAGTCCCCAGCCTCAGCACATCCTCTCCTGGTACCACCAAGTGCTCCCATCCACCCTCACCTCCAGAGCTGCTGCAGCTGGCTGGCAGGATACTGGAATGTGCTGTCCTGTGCCACAGCCAAGGTGCTGAGGACTTCCACATCATGGAGTATTCTCTCACACTCCCGATTCCCTTTCTTTATCTGATGCCAGAGCAAAGACAGAAGGAAGAGGCTTTAGGAAATTAGTAGCTGGGAGTGGATTTCTCACACCAGCAGCAAAAGCCCAGCTCCAGTGCAGGAAGGTTGGTTATCTGTAGGCTGTTATGAGTTTGCCATCACCAGCAAGTTATTCTTTGCCACAGATCAAACTGAAACTCCCAGTAAAGAACATAGCTTCCCCTGTCTCTGCTCTCACCTTCCTCCACTTCTCCTGACTTCACTCAAGCTCTACAACTACCTGCTCAAGTGAAAGACAGGGCAGCTGTTGACTACAGGGGTCCTGCTGTGTCTAAGCTTCCTCCTCAACTCTTTGAAGGGGGTTTGATAGTTTTGGAGTCCTGGCTACAACCTGGCTCCCACTGCTGAGACCTTAAGGTACTATTGAACTCAGGAGCTGCCTGAGGAGCAGCAAAAAGAACCGAGAATGGCCACCTCCTTCCTTGGGCTGGGAGAGAAACCACTGTTCCCATCCTGTGCATGCAGTCACCTGGGCCTGGGTGGTGTAGGTGCCATTGTGCAGCTCGAGGAAGAGCTCTCCAACCCAGGTGCACAGCTGGGATGACTCCTTCTCCAGGACAGAAAACAGCTGGTCAGGAGTGGACATCTGAACTCTAGGGGAAAGATGCACAAACAGCAAAGAGCCAGGAGCTGTGACCCAGCTAGTGGTGCCCCCAGAACCAAGGCGTCCTCAACCTCCTCCTCCCCCTCTCTCCCATGCCATGCTGCTCTTGCTGCCTGCCATGGAGACCTGGACATTCCTCAGGCAGGGACTGACTGGCAGGCACTGCTGCTGTGCTGCTCACTCATCCTACACCTCTTCCAAGGGCTCACAAGCAGTCCAAGGCTACCCCATGTACCTGTTCTTACAGCTCTTCATGACAGAGAGACTCCCTGGCAATCCTTCCTAGCTCTCTGCTCACCCCACTTGCTCTCTGCTCTCCTTCACTCACCCCTTGTTATTGGCACTGCTGAAGGCCAGGCCTGGCTCAAAACAAGTGCAGGACAAGGAGAGAAGCAGGGAGCTCTCCTCTCACCTTGGCAGCCCATCTGTGTCACTCATTCTCTTCATCCTGTCCAGCATCTCCTGTGTGGGGCCCCCTCCTCCATCTCCAAAGCCAAAGAGGAAAGCACTGTGATTCACTCTTCCTTTGTCCTTATTGTTCTTCACTGTTTTCAGCATCTAAAGAGATTTTTGAACAGCTGCAATGCCCTGGTGCCCAGCTCCAGCTTTCACAGCTCCACACAAGAAAGCCAGGTCAGCCTTTAGGGTGCAAAGCCTCTTTCCCCAGCCCAAACTGCCTAAATCCAGCACAGACACAACTCAGAGGGAGGCAACTGACTGCCAGGCACCCAACCAACCTCCAGTCAGCAACAGTGCCAGCTATCCTGCTCCCTTCCCAGGCACTGCCCTCTCCTAGGAGCCTCAGATCTGGTCCCAGGCCAACCTCACTCACCTCTTCCAATCGCCCATGCATCCCATAGGAGTCACCAGGGGGGAAATGAGTCAGGACTTGGGAACCATCAATGCCTTCCCAGAAAAAGGTGTGATTCTGCAGGGAAGCCAAAGGAAAGCATGGTGATTCCTACAGCACCCCCTGCACCACACAGTGCCAAAATGCTAGAGCAGTCCCATTGTTCCCAGAAGTTCCCAAAGAGAAATCTCAGGTCTTGTTGGTACCAGAAAAAGATGTCTCAAGGCTCCCAAGCCCATCTCTGACATGAACATGTGTGTGGAGGGCACACATCAGCACACAACCCGTGCACTAAAAGCCCAAGCTGCTGCAGAAGCCCTGCCAAACACACAAAGCCCAGCACCTTTGTCACCAAGTGCATGCACAGGGGACAGGTACTTAGGAGCCCCTTGTGGATTTAAACTGGGCCTTCACTTCCTCTCTACCACGGTGCAGGATGCCCTGACAGATCAGGGCAAGGAGAGAGTTACACAAGGATGGGGAATGCCACAAGGGCAAGGGACAGCAGAGGAGAGCCTGGCTTTGCTGTCAGAACTGCATGCAAGTAACAGCTTCCCATCTGGAAGCAGAAGGAATTTGTAGGTCAGGGGCCCATCTGGGATCTCATACCATGTCCTTCCATTCCCCTAAAGCCTGACAGGATTTTGCTACCACCACAAACTGGTGGCTTCTGGAAGAAGAGCCTGTGTCACCTATGCTGAAGGACTGGCTCAACCAGTGAAAGCAGACAGGACTCCAGTAACTGCAGGTCCATCCCCTTGGAAGATGGGAAGCACAGCTCACCGGGAAGGAGTTGACCAGGTTCCAGCTGAGCTTCTGGGTGAGGAACCTCCTGATGCCACAGCCATGCATCAGCTGGGGCAGCTGGGCTGAGTAGCCAAACGTGTCCGGCAGCCAGAACTGCGAGCAGAGGGAGGGAGACACAAATGACTCCCACTGGCCACAAACCACCAGCCTGAGCTCATGGAGGGTTTGTTGCTAGTCAGGCTCTCAGCCCTTCTTGCAGAGGCGACTGAAGATGTGTTAAGAGAAGCAGCAATTCTAGACACCTGCCAGCGACCTACAAGCAATATCTAACTGCCATGACACATGAGGGAGTAGGTATTTACTCATCGTGGCTTTAGCTGCAAAAAGCAGGCAACGTGAGGCACCTGAAGCAGAGAGAAACTCTCACACCCAGCAAGAGGGGGAAGGAGCTGATGCCCAAGGAAGGTGTGCCAGAAAAGAGCAAGTACCTCCAAGCAGCTCCGGCCAAACTGCTCCTGGAAGAAGCGCTGTCCCTGGAGGAACTGCCGCACCATGGACTCCCCACTGGGCAGGTTCCCATCCTAGGGGAAAGCACAGGGAGCCCACGTGGCAAAGCAGAGGCCAGGGAAGGGGGGCATCCCATTCCCACCCACCGGCATCCTGAGCTGGCAAGGGCACAGGGCAGATCTGACACAGAGTTCATTTGACAGCAAAAGGAGGAAGACAGCTCAGCTAGTCCAGACCAAAACTCCTTTCTTGGGGAATGAGAAACATTGGGAGAGGGATGGCATTTCTGTGAGGCTAGACACTTCAGTCAGCTGCCATTTTCTGGGCCCAGAGACCACCACCAACCAGATCAGCTGAGTAAAGGCTCTGCTCTCCCCCCGCTCCAGAGTCAGGCCCAGTCCCAGATAGATGGTGCAGAGAGGATGCAGCGAGGCAGGCTCATCAGGCTTCTCACCATTTCCACCCAGGTGCCTCCAACAGGAATGAACTGCCCCTTGGCCACAAAGTCCTGAATCCGTGTGTAGAGGCCAGGGTAGCAGCTCCTCACCCACTCGAACTGCTGTGCCTGCCAGAGCACAGAGAGCAGCCTTAGCTCCCAGTCCATTGCTCCACACCCCTGTCCCTCCTCTCGCCACGTGCACAGGATGCTCCTGCTCACCCCCTGTCTTGTTTGGAGTCATACTGGAGAAGCGAGAGGCCACAATGAGGAGAGCTCTGCAGAGGGACATGACTCACCTGGGAGCAGGCGAAGGTGAGCTCTGGGTTGCTCTCCATCAGCCTGACCACCGTGGCCCAGCTCCGAGCGCACTTCCGGATGGTCTCCTCATATGGCCACAGCCAGGCTGCAGGCACACACAGGTGGCCCCCCCACCATCACTACTGGGCACAAGCTCCTTTGGGAATGAGCCTGTGATGCCTTTCATGCTGTCCTTTGACTAAGTGCCTGACAGCACCACAGCCTGAGGCCTCCCACTTCTCCTGCTGCCCTTCTGTGCAGACTGAAACCCCTCCAAGCACTGGAAATGGAGGGGTGACGCCCAACAGGTGGAAGACAGCAGTCTGTCCTCCATCCCTCATCACCAGCCCCATCAGTGCACCAAAAAGCACAGTGCTTCAATGACAGAGCAGCTGTATAGCAGCACAGAAGTCCCTTTCCCTTCCCTTAGGGCACAGGCCCCAGTTCCTGGAGCCCAAGGGCAGCCAGCTCTCCCGAGGCAGCACATGCTGGCCTGCAGGTCAGCAGAGTGAGCAGCGTGCTGTCCTCACCAGAGTCAATGTGGCAGTGACCCACGGCGTGGATGGTGTGCTGGCTCTCGCCATTCCTCTGGCTGAAGATGGCTGCAGCCAGCTCACGGGCAGCAGGGAAGGTGGAGGGATCCTTAACATCACACATGTTGATCATCTGGTTGGCAGTGTACAGTGCCTGGAAACTCCTCTGGTTTTCCTCCCCGAGCAGCTGGAGTTGGAAGTGATCACAACTTGACTCAGCACATCCTCTCGCACAACACAGCTCTCTGCAACAGCTCAGATGTCACCTGCCTCAGGGGGAAGCTGCTACCTCCTTCCAACATCTGACTCTGCCAGCAGTGCCAGCTCAACACTGTGTCCTTGCTTTACAGACACTACCTGATGTCTTATACACCCATCCCAGGGGGATCTGGTCTAACAGATTCTGCACTGGAGCAGAAAGTGGATGAAAAAACCACCTATGGCTTCTCTCTGTTCAGTTTTCACCTACTCTAGACAACATCTAGAAGCAGAAGGAGCAAACATTTGTTCCTCCAGGACCTCCTGGTGGGAGGAGGAGATAAAATGATGTGGTGGAAAGAGGTGGAAAGGGTGAGCAAAGGGAAGAGAAGGAGCTCACCAACCTGGGCCATCTCCAGCAGTATTTCCAGATCCACCAGCAGTTCATAGACATCTCTGTTGAAGATGACCAGCTCAGCCTTGCTCAGGGTGAACCTCCTGTCAGGGTCTGGAGGGGCAATCATGCTGCCCTTGCCAGCTCCAAAGAGACCATTGCAGGCCAGCTCCACGTACAGTGTCAGACTGGAGAGCCAAAGCAAACCACCAGGGACCAATCAGGTAGGAAAGTCTATTCCCCAACCTGTAGTGTCACTAGCCCATCCTGAACAATGGACAGAATGCCACACATTTCCCAGAGCACCAGGATGAAGACAAGGATGTCTCAGCCTGGCCTTTTGTCTTCAAACAATGGCCAGCTCTCCCAGAGGCAGGGGGTTCTGGCCAGGCTGACCACTCACCTGTGGGGCTCTGACTCCTTCAGGCTCCTTGTCAGGATGTAGCTGGTCTTCTCACCTTCATTAGTCAAACCCTGCAGGGGAAGACAACACATTTAATGTATGTCTTCAGAGGTCCACGAGAGTGGACAAGACCTATTCAGCTGGAAAAGCAAGAGGTCACAAGCAGAAGGAGAACTGTGCAGGGGGAGATGACTCACAGCATGCAAACCACCAGAACAGTCCTCTCTTCCACTCCAGGCATCTGACTTTTCACAGACACTGCCCTTCTGTGCACAGCAGTTTTTCCCTATTGCCTCAGAGATTACCACTTGAGGCTAAACAACTCTACAACTACACATCCTCCTTCTGGTTTCCTTCAGGCCCTCTCTGTCTAGACCTCCAATTCTTGGTTGTCTTCTGTTGGTCCATGTGTTATTTTACACACCCCAATCCATGCAGGCCTTCCTCTGAAGAGGAAGAAGGGTTTCTTCCACCACCCCATTGCAGAGGGCTAAGGGAGGCAGCAGAGCACCTGGCATGGCTGGCACAGCCCTTTATCCCTGCCTCCTTACCTGGACAGGTTGGGCATCTCTCCACACCATGCCCTCCCCATCGCTCTCCCAGATGAAGTGCACTTCCTTCCCTTCCCATGCTGGGGGGATGCTCAGCTCCACTTTAAACCAGCATGTCTCCCACCTAGAAGAGAGCAGGCAGCAACCTCAGCCCACTGTGAGACCTTCTCCCAAGGCAAAACACATTTTCTCCATCGAAAAAGCAGAGTGGGGACAGCACAACCCAAGTTTGATGTGATTCAAATGTAAGGATGCTGGCTGTTGCTACAGACCTACTTGAACCTCTGTCCCCAAGCACGGTGTAGTCTGGAGGAGGCTCCTGAAGCAAGCTGGCTGTGACACATCTTCACTTGCACATGCTAGCCCTGTTCTGTGCCATTTCAATGTGCTGGGCTTTCCCTACTGACCTGACCAGTCACTTTTTCACCAAGCTTAACTTCTAACTCATGGCACCCACTAGTGTCAGTCATTGGTGAGGCTTACAGATTTGACAGCTAGTTAAACACAAGCTGAGTGGGGATGACACGTTCAAGCTGACATGGACTGGAAATCTGTTCCTCCATCCCCCACAGCAACCCAGAAGAAACCAGAGGGTAGGTGCTAGGAACTGAACTATGCCTGGGGCAGGGCAATTATCAATATGCCTGGACTTGTGACCCTTCTTATTGTGGCCCTTACACCTAGGGCAGCCTAGTGCTCAGGCTACAAGGAGGCACAGCAGCCCCAAGGGGCAAGGATGTTCAGAAGGCAGCACATAAACTCCGTGGTGCTGGCCCCAACCAAGCCTTTTATGGGAGCCCAGAGAAATAAACAGTAGCAACATGTCTGTGACCACTTCTGGGAAATCTCTGAATGCTCTCCCAGCCCTGACAAAGCATAAACGTCCAATGCAGAAACAAGCATCAGGGTCACAACCATGACTACAAACACCAGCTCTCAGTAGAAATGATGAATGAACCTAGCTCTTCACTCTCCTTGGCAACAGACACATCTTGGTCTGTCTCCTCAGGAGTTCTCCCTAAGGGCTTCTGGGCAGACATCTTGTACCTAAAGCACTGGACAGGGAAGAGGATTATCATAGAATCATAGAGTCATTTAGATTGGAAAAGACCTTTAAGATCATCAAGTCCAACCATTAACCTAACACTGCCAAGTCACCACTAAACCATGTCCCTCAGCACCACATTAACCCCTCCAGGGATGGCAACTCCACCACTACCACTACCAGGCATTAACATCTCATTTCTTTACCACTGGGAGCTGGTGAGGATTGACACACACAACTAACTCTGAGACACAAGCTCCATCCCCATCGTGGTCATAGCATCACCAAGAGCTGGTACTCACGTGGGCCCAAAGGAGTCTCCCACTTTAACAGGTCTGAATTGCTGCCCCACGGCCTCATCGTATGGGATGCGCTGTGGGGTCTGGAAGCAGGAGAGCGATGCCAGTGGACAGCGATCCCCAAAGAGCCTGCAGTTGGACAGAGATGGCCAGGATATGATTAACAAGGCCAGTCCTACAGGGACTAGCCCGAAGGCACGGCCAGATTGCCCTACTGTCACTTCATACCCCTTAGTATTAATTGAACAACAGAGGAATCATTTGCCCCACTGAAGGGACCTGCTGGAGCTGGAGTCCACCAGCATGCCTGCTAAGGAGAGCTGAGGGCAGAGGTGACTGTGCCAGCAGCACTCCGAGACAGAGGTCCAGGCTGGCCAGGGGCTTATGTGTATGTGCTTTGTTCACTGAGCCCTGGCAGCCACCAGGGAGGAGAAGCCTTCCCTGAGGGGCTGACAGAACCCCAGTGCGTCCTGGTGAAGCTGGGACAGGCACAGACACAGACACACAGGGGCACACAGAGACAGACAGACACACATAGACAGAGACCCAAGACAGAGACACAGACACGCATAGACAGAGACACAAGACAGACCCACAGACACAAGACAGAGACACGCATAGAGACAGACACAAGACAGAGACACAGACCCACATAGACAGAGACACAAGACAGACCCACAGACACAAGACAGACACACATAGACAGACCCACAGACACAAGACAGAGACACACAGACACACATAGACAGACCCACAGACACAAGACAGAGACACAGACAGACACACGGACACACATAGACAGACACACAGAGACGCATAGACAGAGACACAGACACAAGACAGAGACACAGACAGACACACAGAGACGCATAGACAGAGACACACAGAAGCGAGACGGACACACAGACACGAGACGGACACACAGACAACCCCGCCCTTTCCTCCCACACACAAGGGAACATGCCCAAGCCCCAGCAGGCTGTTCCCATGGAGGTGGGAGGGAGTCCGGCCCCGCTGCCCACCTGCCCCACAGGTTGCAGTCAGTGAAGTAGGTCTTGGAGAGGAACTTCTCGACCCGCTCCAGCGCCGTCCGCCGATGCTTCAGGGCAGCCATGGTAAGCTGTCCCGGGCCGCGCTGCGCCTGCGCGGAAGCGCTGGGGCCCTCCCCGGGGAAGGTGAGCGCGCAAGGGCGGTGCGGCCTGGAGGCGGGCTCGGAGCTATGGGAGGCGGTGCGGTTCGGTTCGGTTCGGTTCGGAAGCTTGCGGTCCCGCTGCTAGGTGGCCACCAGGCGCGGGTACTTCCAGCGCGGCTTAAGGCGCTTTATTGGGCTCAGGGCCTGACCCGGGAAGGGGAATGAGGTTTCCTCGGGTGACAGGCCCTTACCCTGCCCCTGAGGAACAGCCTAGTTTGCTCCTTCCTTCCTCCCTCCTCTTCAAGAAAAAGTAAACAACGAATTATTGCCTCAGCCACCACAAAACGGTGCCTGTTCGAGTAGATTATTGACAGAACTCGAGCACTGGCCCGAGACTTGTCTCTGTTCCTCAGCCTAAGCAGTTCTGCACCCTTCTCAACCTCCCTGCCCATTCCCTCCCCC
>VWZO01007555.1:353442-389122 GCA_013396975.1 Bucco capensis | reverse complement strand
CTCTTAAATTTAACTGTGTATGGTGAGGAAGGAAGGACAAATCTGTACACGGTGCTTAGCCCTGATATTTTAATGGAAATACTGCACTACAGCCAAGTTTACAACGTTTGTATCGAAATCACATGGATTGTGGGCCAAGGATCACATTACAGAATGCAAAAGAACAAGTTGAAAGAAGGGGGGGGGGAGGGGGAACCCCAAACCAAGCCCCTGCAATTGTACAGGGTTACCACAGAGCTGGCTGAGGCAGAGGTGTCCTGGGGAATCAATCCATGCCAGCTCCCCCTTCACTCAGTGACATGTAGGCACAGCCTCTGGTGACAAGTCACCCACCAAGCAGCAGCTGCTGTTACTTCCAAGATGGTCACAAAAGTCTAAACCACCCAAGATTTTCACTTCCAGCTCACCTTGAGCATACAACAGGGAAAAAAAATAAAAGGGGGAGGGGGAAATATTAGAGCAGGGGAGCATGTGTGAAACTTTTCAAGTGGAAGAGGACACACAAAAGCCCCTTCCTGCCTGGTTATACAGCAGAAGAGAAACAAGATGGGTAAATTATTGCTGGAAAACCATGTGTATTCCCTGCTGGGCTCTTCCCTCTCTCCATAGGAGGTCCTGATCAAGATGTGCCCGCTGCATGTTGGCTGCCAGGGTAGTGGTCCCTCAGGGCCACACACCTGTCCCCTCCCACCAGGCCCCTTCTCTAGCCTCTCCCCACAGAAGGAGGGAAGCTCCCGTGCCAGGAGGAGAGGAAAACAAACCCTGAGGAGTTTAAGCAGAGGCAAAACCCTGCTTGTGGCTCCCCAGCCATTCGGGGTGCTTAGGACTGGCAGCATGGGTTGGTATGAGGAAAGCTGCCTCCCTTGGAGAAGAGAGAGCAGTTGTGTCTGTCGGGGCTGATGAAGCCATGCCGACTTCTTTAAAATCACTCTTCCCCTCTGTGTTTTAAATATCTGCCATCACTAAACTGCTATACTTAAAAAAATATATATCCCCTTTGTGGATTTCACAAGCAAAATGCATTGAGACCCCCCCCACCCCCACCCCTCTCTTGCACCTGCACACACACATACACACACACTCACACACACAGGCAGAGCAGCTTTAATAAATACTGGTTTGGTACTTCAGATGAGGTTTTCTCCAATACTGAGAAGGAAAAAAAAATACATCAACACAATCAACCCCAGCTAAGTAGCTCAGCAACACTTCCCAAAAGTGAAGGTTCCTTAGAGCTGGAAGACAAAGTGGATAAAAAATTACCCACCAGGAAAAAAAAACCCCATATATACTATATATTTCTGTCTCTTACCTCAGTTATGTTAACCACCAAACACACAGATTGCCTCTGCTTTTTCCTCTCAGATTGTGAAGCCAAATCGTACCAAATGGCCGATGTGCCTCCCTCTCAACCCGCTTCCCCATCCCCCAAAAACTGCACGCTGCACAGTGCCTTTCAGACCAGGAACAGGGCTAGGGGGTGAGTGAGTGTCTTCCTCCAGATAAGAACAAAGACATTGGTTTTTATTTACAAAAAGAAAGAAGAAAAAAAAAAGGTTTCCACACAAAAAGCACTACAATGATAACTCCCTTTGGTAAAAAGTGTAATAAATGTCTCGGTGGGTCAGTCTGTCGGTACTAATTCTCAAGCCACCTGGTACTATGGTACACAAGAAGCTAGTACAGTTATGCTAGCACATCAAGCATACTTCCTTCAATTAAAAAAAACAAACAAAACCAAAGCCAAATCAAACAAACAAACAGAAATTGACAATTTGTACACTTATTTACAAAAAAAGGAGGGGAACATGTTAAAATGATGGTGTTCTGTTGTGTGTGTGGATGGACACGTGTGGAAAAAGCTGGTGCATGGCACTAGGAGACTAGTAAACAAGCAGGTACAAAAAAAAAAAACCAACCCCAAAATAAAATAAAAGAAACAGTTCCACTGGCACTAGAAAGGACAGACTGATCTGCAAGAGGTGAGTCCAGCCCAGAAAGGAGGAGAGAGAGGTGAAAGGAGCCCAGGGCCCGCTCCATGCCGTGGCAGCGTGGATGGATGGAAGAGGATCTGGTGGCAACAGGCACCTGGAGCATTTCAGGACATAATCTGAGTGGTCCAATGGTGGAGAGCCTCCAAGTTCTCCTCCCTTGCCTCTCAGGGCCTGCTGGGAGTCAAAGCTTCACCACTGCTGGTGTGTACGAGCTTGTTGTGTTTCTCAGTTCAGAGAAAGGTCCTTCCCACCCCTGCAGGGCCGCCGGGCGGAGAGCTGCAACCCCACGGAGAATCCCGCTGCTGACAGCTTGGACCAGCCACGCACTAGTCAAGTGGCCATGTTACAGAGACACACAGGGAGGGGAGAAAGGCATCTTCCTTCCTCCCTTCCTTGATGCACACACATCCACACCCACACCCCTCTCTCCTGGGCTCTTCCCTTGCCCCACGAGAGCTTTAGGGTGTCTTGAATATCGTGCTGCCGTATTTGACGCGGTACTTGTTAATGTTGACAAAGTGCAGGGTCTCTGTGTCACAGCTGGTGGTGCAGGGCACCAAGCCCTCCAAGCCTTCACCCATTAGCCACTTGGTTGTCTCGGCTGCCATTTCACGGGGCACATGCTCCTTGGTCCATTTGTCCACCCAGGCCTGGAACCGCTGGTGCAATCGCTTGCTCACTCTTTCATGGGACTAGAGAAACAGGAAGAGGTGTTAGAAAGAAGGTGGTTTTGGCTCCCAAACTGCAGAGTTACACAGATCTTAGCTGCAGAGGAAAAGCTCCAATAAAGGCCCCCAGTTCTCCTCTCCAAAGTGATTACAGTGGCAACATGAACCAAAAGATTGATGCTGTCTGCCAAATGTAGCAGCTCTCAGGCTGGGGACACACTGTAGGAGCCAGAGAGTTGCGCACCCAGCACTGCGTCCCTTCTGCACTGCCCAAGGGGTGCAGCCAGGAGCCAAGGTAGACCCCAGACGCCTGTACAGGTGACCTCACTGCTCCCATTCTTGCCACACTCTGCCATGCAGGGGCAACCTGTGACTGTGGAGACAGGAGACAACAAGGGGATGGTACCCAGAGTGATCCCACAGGGACAGGAGGCATTTGATGCTCTGCACTTCCTCTTTGGGGAAGCCCTGGAAGAATATGCACTGTCACATGTCACCACAAGAACATGCAGAAGACAGGTCTTCCCCTAAAACAGGGTGAAGATCACCCATGGGAAGTCCCTCCTTGAAGAAATTTGAGAGCTTACAGTCAAAACCACTGTCCTACTACAATAGGACTCTCTGGAAAGGAGGAGAGGTGGGAGGACTATGATGAGAGTTAAGAGGTGGAAGAAAAGATGACACCTTAGGAACATTCAGATGACCCCCTGTGCCTTGGAAGGACAAACTAGTGCACTATACTCCTGGCAACATACAGACCACTATGTGTTTCCAATCCAGATCTCCAGGAACATTTCATCTGACTCTCCCCACCTGACCTTTTGGGGCAAGGTACCTATCCCAGCCCATCCTACCTGCTGAGCTCGCAGCAGAGCAGTCCTCCTGTACATGTAATCCTCTGATTTGATCACATACACCATCTTATAGGAGTTCAGTTTGAATTTACACTCCAGCTTGTCCAAGCTCTCCACGTTCTCCATGGACTTCTTACTGTTTCCCTCCTTCCCTTCCTTCTCCTGCTGCTCCCGACCACGTTGACACTTACGGATCCGCCTCAGATTCCTGCAAAACAGAGAACATCTCCTGAAATTAGTGCTTGTCTCCTCACACCACTAGCCTGGAGGTAGCTGGTGGATCTCTGCTGGCCCCTCATTAGCCTGGAGCACAACTGCTTGTTGCAGTCGTTCAGGCACAGACTGCTACAGCAAGTCAGTCCACTGGGGTTTATCTTATTTCTGAAGTTACAGCTATTATACAATTAACTCCTTGCTCATTAAAAGCCCTGATGCTGCACCCACTATTTTCAAATACAGGGTTACTCTAAGCCAAGCCAGGACTACTAAAAAAATCAACCTGGCAAGTTAACCACTCCTCACTCTCTCTGCCACTGTGCCACCTCTCAAAGTCACTGAAGAGCAGAAGCCTGGGCTGGACCCACAGGATTTTAGGACAAACAGCAGCACGGTACCTCTCTACTGCACTGCAAGGTGCGACTGTATTTTAACAGCCAGATACAGCCCATCATCCATCAGCTAGGGCTCATGGCACAGCTTGACCACTCACCTTGGAAGGAAGACTGGTTTCTGGGCCAGATGCTCCCGGAGCTCAGGGGAGGTAGAATCCGAGTTGACGTACCGCTCCACATAGTCTGACCAGCGCTGGAAGCGAGCACAGAGCACACACATCAGCCACTGCCTTCCCACCAAACAACAAGGGATGGTACGATTTGGCTTCACAATCTGATCGTACCATGGTTAAGCTACAAGCTATATGGATGAACAGAAGGTCACACTGCATCTAATCCCCCCAAACTCAGCAACGACACTTCTCTACAGTTTTGAGTTTTCTAATACAAAATGAACCCAGAAGGTTTTGCCTCCTCACACCACTGAAAGCTTTAGGACATGTCCTTGATGTTTCTTTATCTTGTGCTAATGGACCACAACAATAGCCAAGCAGACACCTTCATCCAGTGCACCCTTGACCATTACAATCTCTGAATAAGCTGCTCTTACCTCTGCTTCTACAGGGTCATCAGAGTTCTCCTCTTCTGTGTCCAGCAGTTCGATGGTTAACTGAACATGACCTCTGCTCTGAATGAACATCAGCTATAAAGAAAAGGCAGAAAGGACTTCTGTAAGAGGTTTCAAAGAGAAAACAACCTCCACTTCTCACTACAGCAAAGGAAGAATGAAGCAAGTTGGCCAGGTTTTAAGGGGAAGAAAACCTGTGCTTCCTACATGCCTGACAGCAGAGGGAAGACACTAGCCAAAAAAATCTTTCTTTTTTTGGTTGTTTTTGGAGTGGTATGGGTCCTTCTTGAGCCCCATAAATAAGTTTGAGGGCAAAAGAAGAGAGATTATAAATGGAGGGTTTTACTCAGAAAGGGTCTGACCACTTCCTGCATCTTAGACAAAGGAAGTATGGATTTCATAGAATCATAGAATGGTTAGGGTTGGAAGGGACCTCTGGAGGTCATCTAGTCCAACCCCCCTGCAGTGGGCAGGGACATCCCTAACTAGATCAGGTTGCCCAGAGCCCTGTCAAGCCTCGCCTTGAATGCCTCCAGGGATGGGGCCTCAACCACCTCGATTAGTACAGGGCACCCCAGGTTTATTTAGCATAGCAAACAGCAATGATTTAATGTATTAGCAGATCTCCCACAGTCAACAAAGGTTGAGACACAAGAAAGACTGGAAGCTTGGGAGTTAAAAGATGCTGTGAAGCTCAAGAGATATTCATTGCTCTTCCAGGAAACGTATTTCTCCCTGTAACCTTGTTTCTGAGGGGCCTTTCAAGAAGCATTAACTTATGTGCCAACAGCTGAGGACATGCCACCAAAACTTTCAGAGGCACAAAAAATCCTCAAGGCTCTTGGGTATCTAAACATTTTGCCTCTCCCTTCTTAAAATGCATCTCCCTCACTGCTTGCTGCCTTTTCTCCTGCAGTTGGCAGGCCAGCTTTACCTTGAAGCAGTTCTCCTCCGACATGAGCTGCTCAGCTTTGCGCTGGTAGGCAGCCTCCAGAAGAGCCCGAGAGGACTGGGAAGCCAGAAGCCCTCCTGTGGCTCCACTGGGGTTCTCTGACAGGTAGAGGTCTGTCACCTGCACGCAGATCTCGTCGCTCACTATGTGCTGCAGCTGCCAAAAGGAACAAACATGGGGAAGGGGTTTGTCAGGGAGTCTGCTACGTACCCAGAAAGAAACAAAAAGGTACTCATGGGTTTAAGCTCAAGGAAAAAAGAAAATCAAAAAGGCTGAAAACGTGTGAGTTTAAGGCTACATTTGTAGTAGCTTTCCAGTAACTCAAATACCTCACCAATTACCTTTTACCATGTTCTCTTTACATTGGTGTTAGAGCTGGGTTCAAGAAACACGCCGAATTTACCCCTGAAACTCCCTGTCTAGGCATACACCACTGGACCCTGAGTGGAGCACCCAACCTGGCTCCTTTCTCTGCCCTTGTCCACCCAAGGCCTGCAAGCCTTTGCTGGCAGTCACCTGACGCACGATGCTCTGGATCAGCTTGTCCATGGTGAAGGCGATGTAGGCGTGGATGGTGAACATCTCGCGCAGGGAGTCCTCGTACTGCGACGAGTCCATGTTCCCATCCAGGAGATTGCGTACCATGTCCAGGAAGGCTGGGTAGTAATCCTCAACATCGATGTCCACTGCAACAAGAGAGGATGTGAGAGGTGAACACATTACCCCAAGAAGGGTTGGCTTTGAGCTTTGGTTCTCAGGCTATCTGGGTCAGGCTGAAGAGTTACTGCAATAGGCTTAAATTTGTCTTGTACAGACATGGGTGGTTCAGATTGGATATTAGGCAAAATTTCTTCCCTGAAAGACTGGCTAAGCATTGGAACAGGCTGCCCAGAAAAGTGGTGGAGTCACCATCCTTGGAGGTGTTCAAACAATGTGTGGGACACTGTTTAGTGGCGACTTGGCAGTGTCAGGTTAACAGTTGGACTTGATGATCTTGGAGGTCTTTTCCAACCTTAAAGACTCTATGATTTGAATGAGTCCTTTTTAAGGCCTTGGGTACTTCCATCATCTCCTGCTTTCTGGTGCTGAAAACTCTTTAAGAAGTTTTGAGTTAAAGAACTCAAGGACACTTTTGATATGCAAGTGTAAAATGAAAGCTCTTAGGAAATAACTGCTGCAAGTTACTCTTCTGCTATCGGAGTCCCACCTGCCCCACACCTTTCCATCTCCACCCTCAATTCAGTGCTGCTCAATGAGAGCAATAAAGGGTCATGCCTAAAGGCACCAGACAAGCCCTGACAACACTACACAAAGGGCAGCCCCTTTGTCCCCAGCCCCACAAGTCACTCACTAGGCTCCTTCAGCCGCAGCTGGATGGCAGGACTGTCGCTCTTGTCTCGCTTTATGCCCAGGACTTCCCTCTCCCACTCCCTTTCCCGTGCCTCCTCTTCGATCTGCCGCTCAGCTTGGGAGTAGATCCTCAGCAGCCTCGAGCACAGGATCTGGTGCAGCCTCATGAAGATGTACCAGTTGCTGTTCACATAGAAGAGATTGTAGACCTCATCCATGCCTCGCAGCTTCTGGGCCGTGGTGTTGTTGAACATCAGCTTGGTTTTGGGAGGACTGCCCCCGACACCGTTGTGCTTTTTTGCAGCCCCTGTAGCTTCGTCCACATCCATTTCCTCCTCTTCCTCCTCTTCCACATCTGAGAGTTCCCCACGCTGAGCAAAGAGGAGGTCTGGAATGAAGTGGTACATGATCTGCTTGATCTTGTACTTGTCCTCTTTCTGGATTCCTGTCTGCCGCTTCACATGGTGGATGATGAGAGAAGCAGCATCCTCCAGGATCTGCTTGTCTTCATAGGCTAGTGATAGGTGTGGGCCTGTGGGGACTCCAGTATTGTCTTCTGAAGCCTGCTCTTGTCTCTACAAATGAGAAACACAGCACACAGTTTAGTCCCAAACACTTCTGTCCATCCAAGAGACTTCCCCTCTCATCGAGCGGTGAGGAACAGAGACTGAAATTGCACTTGCAGAGTTCATATGCTGAAGGGAAGGAAACTACTGGTGACCACCTTACCTCATCATAGATGCTTTCAATCTCGTTGAGGAGACTCTTCGACCTCAAGACCTTGGTATCATTCTGCTTGAAGTTGATGCCCTGATGATCCAAGGATTTCAGGTAATACTTCTCATTCTGCTCTCGCCAGACTTTATTAAATCCTCTCTGGGCTTCTCGCCACTCTTCCTCTTTCATCTTTAACCTTGGATCAAGAAAACAAGGGTGAGCTAAGAGGTCTGCTCTGAGCATAGAAGGAAACCTAGGCCCATGTTTCCCGACCAGCATTGAGAAAAGCAACCCTGACACAGCTCAAGACTCAGCTCACAGGAAGAGTGTCCTTGCAGCAGGGTGAGGAAACAGTGACCTTGCAGGTATCCTGGGCAAGGCTGTTACCCCCAGCTCTCAGAGTCCTGAGACACAGGATCAGCACTCCCAAAGGGATAAGAAGTAGCCAGGGAAGAATACCTCCTGCTTACACATCTCCTTGAGATTCCCCAAGGAGCTGAAGCATCCATTCCCATTTCTTAGCCAAGGAAGGGGAGGTTGGGAACAGAAACTGGACTGAGGGTAGCACAGCCACCACAGTCTGTGCCCACAGTCACATACAGCCACAGGATTTGGGATCAAACTTAGCCCTGGAACAACCCACCCAGTATAGCCAGATTCTTCATCTTACACCCAACACTGACACCAGGGAAGAAACATGGATTAAGAGGAGGCAACAAGAGCTCTACATCCCTCCACTGAGCTGTAAGATACTTTGTTGTTTCAGAAGGGAATTCCCTCTTCTCTTTCTAGGAGATTATTAAGAAAGGCTGCAATTGACCAGAACATAAAATGCACTTCATTTACAGTCTTGTGGAGGTCACAACCTTTAGGGGCCAAAATTAGCTACTCTTAGATATCTCTGGATCAGGTATGGTGTGCTATGCTTGGCTAGAGCCCCTGGGGCTGGGTGCTAGAGCAGTCAGTACCTTTTCAGTACAATGGGAACAGCCACGGCTGGGTTCTTCCGGAGTCCATCGATGATGTCAGCTGCTTTGTCAGCATATATCCTCTGGAGAGCCTTGCGGTGGATCACCTCTGAAGTGCCACCCAGAGTGTTGTCCAGCCTAAATTTGGCTTGTTCCTCAGCAGACAAGCGTGAGAGTTTCTTCTGGATTGCCTCAAGGACGCGGATGGTTGCCAGGTTGGTCTCCAAGACAACATCCAGCTGAAGCAAAACGGTGTGTTAGCCATCGAAGAGATAAAACATGATACTTCAGAGGCTTAACATTTAAGGGACATGAAAGAAGCAGCTGTGTGTGTTTAACAAGGTGTTCTTGAGCAGTCATTTCCATGTTCAGCTGCTCTAAAATAAGGCAATTCTATTTTATCTGCTACCTAGATAACACTGCCTAAGAATTTAAAAGGCTACCAGAACTTGACACTGTTCGGAAATTACATTTTCCACCTGGGAACAGAACACAATTGACAGTTACTTTACAAAAGGATGTGCTGGATCTGAATGTATTCAGGTAATTGCCAAGCTCACTTCATTTCAAGTCAAGATGTCAATCACTGAACTTCCTGAAGGTATCCCTTTCCAGATTATTACAGGGGAATGTACCTTCTTGTGTGCTATGTGGGCAGTAGGAACAGAAAAGAGGCACTGATTATGAGCTGGCCATTGAACCAGGGGACAGAAAGACAATAAAAACAGATTCTAATCACAGAATCGTAGAATGGTCCAGGTTGGAAGGGACCCTAGAAGTCACCTAGTTCAAACCCCCTGCCATGGGCAGGGATGCCACACACCAGACCAGGTTGCTCAGGGCCACATCCAGCCCGGCCTTGAACACTGCCAGGGATGGGAAATCCACAACCTCTCTGGGCAACCTATGTCCTAGTTTGAGTCAAAATAAGGTATTCCATGCCATAGAGGTCATATTCAGTCCTTGAGGCTTTGATATCGAGCATGGACCTTGGGGTCTCTTGCACGAGGCCTAAGACCCCAGCAAACCAGGTGCTTAATTAAGCTATTTAGCAGCTAACTAACAACTAGTACATATTAGGAGAGGTCTGAGTCTCCACCTGGTCAGATGTTTCAGCATCTGAGCTCTGTGAAGATCAGCAGCCCAGCTCTGTTCCTTAGGACTCTCCCTGTTCTGCCTTCAATCCCAGAAGGCTGAGCACCCTGAGCCCTGTGAGGATCAGCAGCCCAGCTCTGTCCCTACAGGACTCTCCCTGTTCTGCCTTCCATCTCAATTCAAGAGTTCCGGAGTTCCAGGATCCTGAGCCTGAGGCCCAGCTGCTGCTGAAGTCCTCCTGCTAGAGCATTAGTGGTGAGGTAGTTACCATCAAGGGGGGTTAGGTTCTGGCATTGGTTTTGTGTGTGTGTATATACTCCTCATTTTCTTGTTATTTTCATTAAAGTGGTTTAAGTTTCATTCCCAATCTCCAAGTCTCTCTCTGTTAATTTTCTCTGGAGTAGGGGAAAAGGGGATAATAAAGGATATCTGTCCCTGGGTTGGTGGTTGACCCAGTCCTAACCCCTGCCACTAAGCAGTAGGATTAGAGGTATAATTATATCAAGATCATTAAAGCTGTTTACAGAACCCCAAGCTCTCCAAGACATGACTCGAGGAAGAACAACTTACCTCGAAGCGCTCATCCTCACACCTGTAGATGTGCTCTTCATATTGGGTCTTCTTGGAGCTCACAAATGTAGAGTCTTCAGACCAGGATGGGAAGGAGACCCAGGTGTCATTCAAAACCTTTAAGGGAGACAAGGGCAGGGACAAGAGTGACAGTCAGTCTTCAAGGTAGTCACACTTGTCTGGCTTCTAGTAAGAAGATCTAAGTCCCCAGTTGGAAAACATATGCTTTCCTTTGAAAGCCAAGACACCACCAGATAACCTCAAATGGCCAGAACTGAAATTTCCAGGCAATCTGAAACACTCATCGGCTGGAGCTGTGAGAAAAAACTGGCAAGGGAATAGAAAAAGCAAGGTAAAAGGAGCTTTTCTGTTACTTTGGATTAGTCAACTGCAAGCAGCTGGTTCATCTCATTGTGTGTGTGTGATTCACCATCAACAGCACTGGGTGGTCATCACAGCAGACAGTCTGTGGTTTCCACCTCCAAATAAGGCTAATTGGGAATAGAAATCCATACCCTAGCAACACCTTTCCTGCCAAAGCAGCTGAGCACCTGCAGCTTTCACCACCTCTAAAACAGGAACAGAACATTCAAAAAAAACTCAAAGAGGCCAAAGGCAAAGAAACAAGGATTTTTGGCAGGAGGTCTGGAAAGTCAGACCCAGTTTTCCTAAACCCATAGCCTGAACAACTGAGTCATTAGATTCTCAGAGGAAGAAAAGCCCATAACTGCATGACACGCATGACATCAAGACACTTTAGAGTGACATCTCAGAACTTAGACTAAAAACTTGCAATTGTCTTTCACCCAGGTTGTTTTCACTGTCATGTTACCACTTCAGCTGAACACCTATCACCACTGCTCCCTGTGTGACTTGATCACCTATATTCATCCTCCTCATCTCTCAAGGAGCGTAAGGATACAAAAAGGACACAAAATCCTGATGTTCCCCAACAGCAATCTCCTTGCTACTTGTTTCAGGTGCCACTGCTGACTGCAGCAAGGCAGGCAAGGGATTTCTGGGGCTCTCTCCTCCTGCAGTGAACACCCAAGTGTTCACTTAATGTTTTCAGCAAGGGTCCTGTTCACTCATCTCCAAACATCACTTTTAACAGCAGTGAAGGAAACAGGATCAGCCAGTACCAACCATTTCCACTTTGATCAAAAGGTCATTACAACACATGAAAGGACTCAATGAGGACATCTCATCCTGCAAGACTTTGTTGGGATCAGCTTTGACTCTTGACCAAGAAGGCTGGTTCCCTGTAGGGAGCCAGTTTCCCAAAGCAATGCACCATTTCTCACAACAGCAGCTCTTCTTAGTATTCCAGGTAGAAAGAAAGAAGCATATGAGAAATACATTGGAGAATCCCTCTACAAAAAACATGATTCTCTTTTAAAGTTGGACTAGAGAGAACTCTGAAAGCAGATCAAGGGGAAATTTGGGTAAACAGGCAGCAACAATCTTGAATTACATCAAGACCATACAGAAAACTAAGTAGGAAATGGCAGAACTAGTTTAAGTTTGTAATCTTAATGTTCTTTTCACTCATGTTATGCTATGTAAAGCATACAATATCTAATAACTCTACATTTCACTTTATTTAAACATCACAACTATTTGGCTAGGTTTTTCCCAGCTGCTCCCCAACACTCCACACAACCCTTTCACAAGTGTCAGTCATCAAAGCCATGTGGATATGACATCTCCCAGCTAGCTTCCAGCATAACCAATCTCCAGTCTGACACCTCGCTTGGTGCAATAGCTCCTGGACATGATCCAGGCATCTGCAGGAGTGCAAAGTGCTTACTCACCACTAGGAACCCCCTGGGGTGTGCTACCTCAGGCTCTGACCTGTGATGATCCTGAGCATGTGTGTCTGCACACGCCTGGGTGCAGGAGCAGCAGTGCTCTGTGCTGGATCAGTGCTGCCAAGCCCCAGCTCCACACCCAGAGCCAGTTCCGGGGTGCAGGCTCTACTGCATGAGAGCACACATGCCCTGACATCCCCAGGGACACCAAATCAATTCCCTATGCTCTTGTTCTGCTCTGCTCACCCTTGCTCCCTCCCTTCAAGAAGGCTAGGGAGAGCCTTCCTCTGTCAGGCAATTCCCATCCAAGAGCACTCACCTCTTTACATAGCGGAGTCCTCCCCGTGCACTTGGGTTGCTGGTAGCTCTTGGGCAAGGCTCGGTAGCTGGAGCCCAGTCTCTTACAAGAGGCATAGTCTATCTCCATGGCAATGCCCTCAGTAGCCCGCTCCTTCGGATAGCTCTCCATGTGAACAGACTCTTTATATCCCAGGAAGTTCTTAAACCAAGTGAACAACTCTGGGAATTTCCTACAAGACAAAACGAAATGAAGTGAAATCAGTGCTAGGCTGTGATGCTGAGGCTAGAATTGATTGCTACAGACAGGCTGTGTCCAAGAAGACCCTCTCTACTTACTCACCTTCTTGTGGCCTTCCAGTATCTGCAGGGCCTACAAGAGGGCTGGAGAAGGACTGTTTAGGATGTCAGGTAGTGATAGGACTAGAGGGAATGGATCCAAGCTTGAGGAGGGGAGATTTAGGTTGGATGTTGGGAGGAAGTTCTTCCTCAGGAGGGTGGGGAAACACTGGCCCAGGTTGCCCAGAGAGGTGGTGGCAGCCCCAGCCCTGGCAGTGTTGCAGGCCAGGCTGGCTGGGGCTGGGAGCAAGCTGCTCTAGTGCCAGGTGTCCCTGCCCATGGCAGGCACAGGAGTTGGAACTAGAGGAGCTTTAGAGCCCTTCCAACCCTGACAATTCTATGATACTACTCAATCCCACTTCCACAGAGTCTGATCAAATGGGAAACAAGTACCTGTTTATGGATCAGGTGGTGGATTGCTCTCCCAGGGCAACTAAGATACTTTAAGATGACCCCTTCATATACCAGGGATACACAGACAAGCACCAAAATATTCTCATGGGTACAATCCACACAAGATAAGTGACCGACAAGAAAGAGGAGCCATAGCTTTCACTGCAGGGGCAGCACTTGGAGAAGCACATCTTGATATCCCAGACTATCCCGGATTCCTAGTTATTTCCCAGTGTTCTTCACCTTAAAACAGACTTTTCCTTTCCAAAAGCAGCAAGAAGAAACTGAAAAGTGATTCTGCAACTACATGCAAAGTGTTTCAGTGCAGACCAAATCACTTCAGCCAGTGCTGCTTCCCCAGACCAGCACAAACTGTGCTGAAGCCTTTGCCTGCAAGAGCCAAGTTCTCCACAAGCAGGGGAAAAGTTTTCTGTAGAGTTTATTAGTCTAAAGTACTGCATCTGCTCAACTCCTCTTATCTCATGCAAAGCTCCAGCAATATGAGGAATTGAACCTGTTACTGAGGCTAATTGAATCGCTGTTCATTTATTGCCTTTTCATTACATGACAGAAGATAATGTCCAACTCCAGAATAAGAAAACTCTATTATACCTTTCCCAGTGCAGATATTCACCCTTATAGCTAGGAGCACAGACAGGAGAGGTAGGAGAAATACAGAATCTTTCATCAAATATTTCACCTTTCCTAGCTAAAGGTAGCATCCTGCTTATGTCTGACTAATTCCAGTGGAGCTATGGAGGGAATGGGTGCTCCTTGGGGCAGTTTCCTTACACAGTAGCCAGTGCAATGGAGTCCTGAACCCAATCTACATTGCTATTGGCTTTTCCCTTGGAACCAGGAACTCTATTTGCAGGGAGATGGAACATTAAACTTGCTACTCAAAGCTGATGAGAGGATATTGGCTGGGTTTAGCTGATTGATAGAGTTCCGTACACCTATGGAAGTCATAATTCCTATTTGAAATACAGTATTCCTTAGCATTTTTGGCTTCACAACAGAATTCAGCTGCTTTGGGAAGTTTTAGCGAGTTTGTATCAGCACTTATTTTTAGGGGACATTTCCTATGTAATTAGACAGGTAATATTTTCTCAAATCAAATAATCTCTGATTCCAGAGCAAAGAGACTGTAATAACAGTTTGCTAAATAATTCTTCCTGCTCTTTTGAAAAGAAACTTAGTAAGCAGGACCAGCACTGCTCCTGAATGCTGCCTGCCTCCCAAGAAACAGCTAGGAATCCCTCCCTCACCTTTTCTTGGACAAGGAATAGAAAAGGGCAGTGCAGAAGAACCTCAAGTTAGAAAGCAAAGTGAAGCAGGATCTTTATTGTCCTGCTCCGATAAAGAAAAGCCTGAAAGCCTAAACCACAAGGTACCTGCACATTATTAGCCACTGAAGGGCTTTCAAGAACTACCAGTGTTTTCTTCCTGCCCATAGAGCAGCACATGGCACCTTACCACATAAATATGTGCTGCTCAGGCCGAGCTGGAAGGAACAGGAGACCAGAGAATGTGTCACCACAGAAGCAACTCATATCATTTAGTGGATGGACAACTAAGCAGCGGCAGGCTATCCAGATAAAAGCTGAGCTAGTCAACAGCAGAGGAAGCAGGCAGAGCAGGGAGACTCCATCTCAGGTGTACTTTGTGACCCAAGAAACCACTACCTGGCTCCCAGAGCAGCATTCCTCCTGTGTCACACAACCACGTGAGATGCATTCCCTTCAACCACCACAAAGGTTAGCCTTTCTCTCCTGGCTTCAGAACAGGAACAGACCAAGGGGATTAAACTTCTCACCTCCCGTAAGCAAAAGAGTTCCACTTACCCCAGGAATGGAGAAACAAGCTGCACAAGCTCAGCCCGGGAGATCACCTCCTGGTTGAAAATAACCAGGCACCGGAGGAAGTTCTCATAAGCTTCTGTGCTCCTCAGAGCCTTGCGGACCTGACAGAGAGAAGGAGAGAAGAAAGTGCTTGCTGTCAGGCTGAGCTCCAGCTGTGTCCACGACCACTGCCCAGGAGACCTGGATTCAATAGTGCTTCCCACCAGTGCCCAGAGATTACACTGGGAATGAGAATGCAGATCTGTGTGGAACAGAGGGTAAGCCTGGCCCCTACACAGGGACAGGCAGCTCTGTGCTGGGCATGTCCTGCAACATGAAGCAGCTGGTGCAGAAAGGAGCTGCAAGTGAAGGGTGCAATCCCTCAGAGAGCTCCCCTAAGGGCTGCAATTGTGGATAGCACCAGTTGTCAGTGCAGCACCACAAACTCACCCAGGCTGCCTCTAAACACCAGAGAACACATAGCAAGCAGGGAGCAGGAGTAAGAGACCTGTGCCCTGGCTAGTAGCTCTCCAGCCTCTGCCTCCTTCACAGCAAGGGTTATCACTCAGAGGCTGGTTTCTGGAACCCCTTATCTTCACAGCAGGAGGAAACCAAAGCGATTCAGCCCAACACCAGTACCTTTCCCAGGAGAACAGTTAGCACCTACACGTCAGGCAGAGATCTATCATCATTAAGATCCTTGTCATTACAGCTCGGATCCCACAGCAGGGATTTCTAGGTCTGCTGATGGTGTCAACACCTACACATCCTCTGAGCAATAGATTGGTTCCCAGTTACCATTAGCTGGTCTACAGCATGCTGCAGAGTGCACCATGTCATCAGGGAGCAACCAATGCTTGCAGCAACACATGAATATTACTTCAAAGGCTTGTTTATGCTCACTAGATACTCCCCTCTGAGCCATAAAGAAATGGATGGACATCTCAGGGAAGACACCAAAGTACCACTTGGAAACAGCCCACATAGCCTTCATTTGGTTTGTATGGCAAGCCAGCAACTGGTAACAACTGTGCAATTAATTGGATTTCTCTCTCAGGGTAAAAACAAAACAAAACCAGAAAAAATCCCAAGGCTGACATGAATCAGCTGCTTTGTAAAGGGAGCTCCTGAACTGCAGGCAGCTGGTTTGGATGGGTACAGCAAAGCTGTGCCAACATAGCACCACAGTTAACAGTGAGAGGACAAGAGGAAATGGCCTCAAGTTGCAGCAGGGAAGGTTTAAGATTGGATGTCAGGAGGAATTTCTTCACTGAAAGGGTTGTTAAGTCTTGGCCCAGGCTGCCCAGGGAGGTGCTGGAGTCACCATCCCTGGAGGTTTAAGAAATGTATAGATGTGCTACTTAGGGCCATGGTTTAGTGCATGGGGGTGATAGGTAGATGGTTGGACTTGATGAGCTTAGAGGTCTCTTCCAACCTTATGATTCTGTGATATGCCACACACATCACCAGGGAGTTCATAAAGGGGAAGAAACAGGTGGAGTGGCTGTTACAGGAGAAAAGTCTCCCTCCTGCAGCCAAATTGCATCAGCAGCAGGTGCAAAGCTAGAGAACGACCTCTGGGGAAAAAGACAGAAATAGCCACGTAAAAAAGATCACCAGTCTTTTCAAAACATTCAATGGACCTGACTTAAAGGGCACATGATAGATCTGAGGTCAAGCTGACAAACCTTAGCAGGGTGGTACACACATCACATACTCCTCTGGGATAAAAATCCCGATGTAGACACACTAACAGTATAAATCAATGACGTGAGATGGCTTTGAACCACGCTCCTCACCTTCTCAAAGAAGAGAGATTCTGTCCCCACACCATGTTTGCTGGCTTCTGCCAAAGACTGGTCTTTTAATCCAAGCAGCTTTGGTTTCTTCTGTTAACAAAAAAAGGCAAGGAAAAAAACCCAAAAGGGCTGTTCAGCAGAGAAAGTACCCATAGTTTATGTATCACACAAAGGTTTCAGCTTCCTGGCCCCATCATTTGCTTTCAACTAAGTGGAAGGTGGTTCTTTTGGAAGAAAACTTGCAGGAAGCTATGTGACAAGTTAATCTATTAAAGTTTAATCAGTAGCATAGAATGCAACTATTTTAAATACACTGTTGCATCCTTTTCTGTCACTACTTACTTGAAACAGTCACAGGTTGTAGCAGATCTCATTTTTGTAACTAGTTTGCAAAACTACCAAAATAAATCTGCTTTTTTCCTGTCACTCACCCAGTTCTTTAAGTCTTACACCTCGTTAAAATTAGGGCATTTCTTTTCTCTCTGGCATTCCCCTGCCTTTATTTTCCCCATGTCAGCACTGCATTCCACATCCTCACAGAGGCTGAAAGCTCCCTCCAAAACATGTTTTATTTTGCTGCCCTTTATTTGATGAGGAGGAGAAAGGGCAGAAGGGGTAGTAAATCCCTGGATTTAAATGACACAATTATGTCTGCTAATGCTTCTCCTTACAAAGCAAGATACACCACCTTCCAATCAAGCAGGTGAACTCATCCCTAATGCACAAACACTAAGGCACCTGGCTGCAAAGCCTCACTCTCTCAAAACCTGTGCCATTTCCAAAGGCAAACTCTGCTAAGAGAACAACCATTCATCATTCTGTTAGAAGGTTTTTATCACAGGGAAGGGGAGCAAACATGACTCCACCACTGCCTTGTTCTCAAGATGTGACTCCTAACCCTCATCCTGCTCTGCTCCAGCCTCCTGGGATGGATGGATGGAGCTGTGGAGGGAGCAGCACAGGCTCTTACCTTCACTGGAGGGGTTGCTCCAGCTCCTGAGTGCCGTCGGATCTGACAGCCATTCTGGTTGGGTCTTTGCTGTTTGTTGTTGAGCTGTGGCTTCTTCACTGTGCCACCATGGTCATTTCTTACTGATTCCACTTTCTCCGCAGTTGTCTTACTTAACAGCTTATTTAGAGACAAAGCAACAAGACCATTAGAGCTGAGTTCCATACATCCAGGCAAAAAAAATACAAACAAGATGCTTGTTTTTCCTGGCTCTAGATGACCAGTGTACTCTACTACAGTTATTGCAGTCATTGAAAAACCCTTTTAAGGCAAAGGGATTGCATTTAAAAGACAAGTTAAGCCTGAAAATACAGTCTGTCACCCTGACCCCACTCCCACACTCGGTAAAAGACCATGCCAAAAATAAAACCCCCAAGAAACAAAGTAAAAGCACATTTCTCTGAACTCTGGCTACATACACAACAGTTTTCTGCTAAGTATTTCACTTGCAGTCTGTCTCTGAGACAACTTACCACAGAGCTGTTGGCATCAGGCAGAAACTGCCCAAACTCTGAGAGCAGATCCTCCTGGTTCTTGAAGAGGCGAGCCACCTGTGCATACACCTCCTGTTCTGTCAGAGCTGGTGTGTAGTTCCCTCCTGCCTCCTTGGCGTTACGCTGCTCTTTCTGTCACAGGAAAGAGAAGAGTCAGAACTATTCAAGTGACAAAGAAAGGAAAACACATCTTCAGTGATATAAAGAATAAACCAACAAAGTTCTCAGCATCAATAGTATAATTCTTAGAATCACAGAATCATTAAGGTTGTTGAAGACCTCTAAGATCAAGTCCAACCACTAACCTAACACTGCCAAGTCACCACTAAACCATGTCCCTCAGCACCACATCTACATGTTCTCTGAACACTTTCAGGGATGGTAACTCCACCACTGCCCTGGGTAGCCTGGGCCAATGCTTAACCACTTCCAGGGAAGCAATTTTTCTTCCCCTGGCCCAACTCGAGGCCATTTCCTCTTGTTCTATCAGTTGTTACCTAGGAGAAGACTCCAACTCCCACCTCGCTCCAACCGGAGTTGCAGAGAGCCAGAAGGTATCCTCTCAGCCTCCTCTTCTCCAGACTAACCAACCCCAGCTCCCTCAGCTGCTCCTCACAACACTTGTGCTCTAGACCCTTCACCAGCTACACTGCCCTTCTCTGGACACACTCCAGCACCTCAATGTCCTTCTTAGAGTGAGGGACCCAAAACTGAAGCCAGGATTTGAGGTGTGGCCTCACCAGTGCCCATCAGTGGGGATGATCCCTGCCCTAGTCCTGCTGTCACACTAGTGCTGATGCAAGCTAGGCTGCTGTTGTCATTCTCAGCCACCTGGACAACACCATTGGCTCATCTTCAGCTGGTGCCAACCAGCATCCACCAGGTCCTTTTTGCCAGGCAGCTTTCCAGCCACTCTGCCCCAAGCCTGGAGCACTGTATGGGGTTGTTGTGACCCAAGTGCAGCACCCAGCACTGTTCTTATACATACTAAATAGTATAATATTTATAGTGTGTGTATATATTACTTTTACATACATAAAGTAATTCCCTGGGCTTACAGAACACTGAGCAAGTAAGTAGCTTCTTTACTCTTGACATAGCACTATAGTCATGTTGTCTCTTCCTGACCCATGCTCATGAACACACACTAAGTTTTAAGAAGGTCTTTCAGACACTTGCAAAGAAAGATTATAGACTGAAATCTCTCATGTCATATGCTGCCATATGATCTTCTAACGAGCAAGAATTCCACTCAGCTTGCTAGACAAAGCTAATTCAGCAGAAGACCCAACTCAAGTCTTGGGCAGACACACTTAGCTCCTCATGACACATAAAATGAACTAAAACACACATATACCCACAGTGGTGCACGGCTAACACTCACCTGATATGTATGGAGGATCTCCAGGAAGGCTTTGTAGATGTCTGGCTGTCCCTGGAAGCGATTCTTGATCTTGTTGACATAGTTGATGGCATGATTGAACTCAACAGGCTGATTGTTCTGCAGGGATGGTGTGGTTCCCAGCGAGATTGTCACAGGTGTATGAGGTTGGACTGGTGGGGAGCGTGGTGATGCATATGGGGGAATTGGAGGAGTTTGCTGGCTGGCAGGAGTATGTGCCTGCAGCTGGGATGGCTAGGAAGAAAAAAAGTCATGTTACAAATGAGCAGGTTCCTTTCTGTTGGGATTCAAGGCATTTTTCAAGGCACTTATGGACCATGTCCAGCAGAAACAACCCAGCACAGAACTGTATCTGATGCCAAGAGCGGAACAAGATGGATTCAACAGACACACCTCTGAGCTGAAATGTATCAAATGGACATCATTGCCTGCAGCCTCTTCCCACATACTGGCCCTGGGTGACTTTTGCTGCACTTCCTTAAAAGAATGGCCTTTTTAAACTGCTGCTGAACAATATGGATACAAGGAAGCTCTTTCCCCAGAGAGTGGTTAGACACTGGAACAGGTTGCCCAGAGAGGTTATGGATGCCCCATCCCTGGCAGTGTTGCAGGCCAGGCTGGATGTGGCCCTGAGCAAGCTGCTCTAGTCTGTGGTGTCCCTGCCCATGGCAGAGGGGTTGGAACTAGGTCTCTAAGGGCCCTTCCAACCTGGGCCAGTCTAGGATTCCAATTCCTGCCTTTGCACTGCAGGTCTAGAGAATGTTAACCATGTTGTTCACAAACTGAACATTTCCTACTGGCTGGCTAAGGAGAAACTGCTGTTAAGAGCCCAAATGAAGAAGTACCATTTCACAGCCAACACTGGCTTTTAAAGACTAACAGAAGCACAAGTACAGGCAGACTAAGCAGAAGAGAACTAGTATCCAAAGCAAAGAAACAGAGAAATACTTAGTGGTTCAATAGAAACTACACTTCCTCAGGAAGACAAAGCATCCAGACCACAGTTGATTTTCCTTGCTACTTTTGACTGAAAACTGACAAGAGACACACATACTGCCTCAAAAACTTAACAGAACCAACACTTGCTCCAACACTGCAAGTTATTTTGCCCCTAGTGAAGTTCTGGGATGCACAAAAGCAACAGCAAAGTGGAAACTGGACTTACTTTCCCTCCTGAGACAAAAAGCAGGCAGAGAAGGCTTTCATAGTCATTATTCTGAATACTTTTAATACATACCTAACAGCCACAGGAAAATTGAGCAGCAATTTTGAAGTGGCTCTTTTATATGGAAATGGAAGTACTCATTCCTCTTGCCTTCCAAACTTCAAAACTGGTATTATACAGAGCTTTTACAACTGACAGTGTGGATAAGTTTTAAAAGTTTCAGCAAAACCAGTTCAACCTTTTGCAGGTCAATGGGGAGAAAACCACTTAGCCCCCAGTGAGGAGAAAGAGATTGCAAACCTCTTCAGGAGAGCTGTGGTGTCACCATCCCTGCAGAAAAACCCTTGAAATCTGGCCCAGGTAAGTGAATTCTGGAATGCCTTAGCTTTGCAAATCTTCTGAGGTGTTTTTGTTTGCCATTTCTGAATAGGAGCTTGCAAATCTCCCTAGTGTTTGTCTAGAGAGCATCTGATTGCCACATTTTAAATCCTGCTGCTTTCTAACAGCATATTCCCTTTCCCCTCCCACCTTTTCCAGCCAATTGTACAGTTCAGAGATTAACCCTGGAAACTCTGGAGATTCTTTTCCCTCTCTAAGGCTCTCAAATCTTTTCACATTTTGAAGCTAAAATACATGATGTTTTATCTAGAGTAAGCTCCCTGAATGCCTATTATCCTATTCTGTTACCAATCACATAAAATACATCTGTTGGACAGTAGCATCTGGATTACATCTAATGGTCAGGTTCCCTTTGTTATTCAAAGGTCTCAGTTTCAGGTACACAAAGCTGATACCTAAAGGCAACATCATGGTCATCTTGCCTGAAGTCCTGTACCTCAGATTTTGCCATTAACTCCTGCACCCATCTAGCTGATGGCTGAACTAGACTCCTTTTGTACAAGTGTCCAACCTGATAACAAGACTTCAAGCAATGCAAAATCCACCTGATGAAGCTCTTCTAAAGCCTTAATTGTCCCAAGTATTTGAAACCACACACACAATTTCACACCAAGAACAACACAGAATCATAGGCTTGTCAGGGTTGGAAGGGACCTTCAAGATCATCTAGTGCCAACCCCTGTGCCTGCCATGGGCAGGGACACCTGGCACTAGAGCAGTTTGCTCCCAGCCCCAGCCAGCCTGGCCTGCAACACTGCCAGGGCTGGGGCTGCCACTACCTCTCTGGGCAACCTGGCACAGTGGCTCAGCACCCTCCTGGGGAACAACTTCTTTCCATCTAAGTCCAACCTAAATCTCCACTCCAAGCTTGTGCCCATTCCCCCTAGTCCTATGACTGCCTGACAGCCTAAAAAGTCCTTCTCCAGCCCTCTTGCAGCCCCTGCAGATTCTGCAAGGCCACAAGAAGGTCTCACTGGAGCCTTCTCTTCTCTAGACTGAATAACCCCAACTCTCTCAGCCTTTCCTCCTAGGAGAGGTGCTCCAGCATCTGATTATCCTCATGGCCCTTCCCTGGACACTTTCCAGCACCTCCAGATCTCTCTTGTCCTGGGGACTCCAGGAACACGGAGGTTCACAGATACTACTAAAAAAAAAAATCAAGTTCCTTTTCCACTCTACCTCCACAGCAGTTTCAGGTGGAGGCAGCAAGGTGCCCATGTTCCCAAGGTATGTCATCCCCAGAGTGTGTGTCTCACCTTGCTGATCTTGGCAGGCGGTGGCTGCGGCGCTGGCTGTGCTGGCGTTGGGGTTGATTGTGCTGAAGGCTGCGACTGATGCTGGGGCTGAGGCTGGGGCTGGGGCTGCAAGCCATGAGTAGGAATCTGGTGGACCTGCCCTGGCGTTGTCACGTTCACCATGTCATTGGTCTGCACCTCAATCTTGTAACCAGGTGGCAAGAAGGTGTTGAAGCCCATGATCAAGTCTGGGTGGCCCTTGAAGAGCTGTGAGACGCGGCTGATCACTCCTGGAGTGTCAATACTGAAGGAGAAGTAAAATCAACATGTCATTAGCCATTAAGATCCTTTCAGTTGGTGCACCAACTTCTCCTGATAGGAATTTTTCATTAGAATTTTTACCTTCTCACCTCTAACACTTGAAAAGAAGCAAAACTGATTCCTAAGCACACATTACTGAACTTCAGAATGACATTAGAATGATTTTATTAGCCCAGACAGCATTTTATGTCTGTGAGCTCTAAGTCTGACCATTATCAACAGGCAGACAACCAGACAGCCAGATGAATCAGCTATCAAGGCTGAACTTGTGAACTGCCACTCTAAGCAGAGATTTAGTAGAAATGAAGGGATGTATTTAATTCTCAGCAGAGAAAGCACACAACTGCTTTTACACTACTGCTAGAGGTATTATTCTGCAGATGAAAGGACAGAATTTAGCTCCTGCTTTGTGCACCAATGCCCTAACTGGGAAGCAAGAAGCAAAAAATGCAGCTTATTACCTTTGAGATTTAAATTCCTTCATAATATCCAAGAAGTCATTGTAGACCTGTGGCTGGCTACCAAACTGCAGCTTTACCTGGTCAAGGTAAGACAATGCATCCTCCACCTGGAGACAGAACAGACAGGTTATATTAGCAGAGAAGATTTGATTTCACCTCCATTGTTCTACAAAACACACATTATTTGAAAACACAGCTGTTAGCCCTGAGCCTGGGCAGGGAATTAAAGGAGCAAAACATCATGAGCCTGGTTAGTGTACTACCAGCACCACCTGAAGAAGAGATACTCACTCCCCACTCCTGGCTCTCAAGATAAAACTGTACCAAAAAGAAACAAAAAGGAAAAAAAAGCAACACAGATCAGCAGAATTACTCAGAGTAACAAAAACCACAACATACTCTGAATTTACCATCACCAGTGACTGCTAGGATAAACAGAACTAGACTATTTTTCCTGCATTCATATGTGGAAATTATTATGGAAACCTAAGAAGAAATGACATATTCAGTGTAGTAGATGTCTGCCAGGTACATGCTTGCACTTTTTTTCCCTGAAAGCCAGACATTGCAGTTCAACATAGAAGGATTCTGCAAATGGCAACTGTGGGCGGTAAATCATTTTATAACTCAAAAAGCAAGAAGTTTATGAACCATTCAGGTACCAACATCCAATTTTCAGATGTGCTAAAAGAACAGTCACAGCCTAAAGGAAAAGCTCTGGGTCCCTGTCAGGGACTCCATGCCAGGCCACATGCTCCCCAGCTGCAAGAGCTACACACAGGACCTCTCTTCCAGCTGAAATTAAATGACAGCAAAGGAAGAGAGACTATTACATATAGTCCCAGTCTTCCATCAGACGAGGATCTGCTGTTGATTTCATTGGGATAAAAGAACTACAGACTATGAAACCATTTTCAGAGGCTTTAAAAAAAATGAAGTGTCCTACATTCTGCAAAAGGACAGGGCCTCTCACCCAACAAGGTAGTGGGTTCCACCAAAACTGGGAGAGACAAAGAAACAAGCATCAACTCATATATATGTGGCCTTCTGGCTAGAGCTGAACCAAATGCAGCTACTGAAGTGGGTTATATTTTGGGTGGAGTTCTCTTTTTTTTTTTTAAGGATTTTACAGCACATAATCTGAGAATAGAGCCTTCCTTACTCCCAAATTACTCCTCCACAGCCACCCACATAAGCCATGTGTTCAGAAAAGCACCAAGTGTTTTGACAATTTAACCCATTCATATGGATACTCTGATCAATAGTTCTCCCTTTCCCTTCCTGCTCCTGTATTTGAAATTCAGCAGAAGGACAAGTTCCTTTCTGTATTCCCAACAGGGGAAGCATCCAAGCCTTGCTCGTCAAGAAAGCTTTTTGGAGGCCACCAGCTGGCTTTGCAGGGCCTCCTCCCCACCCCAAACAGAAAAGGCCCTCAGGTCAGTCAGGCAGAGGTTGGATTACTTCAGAGAGGGAAGCTCAGCGTTACCTTGAGCCTCTGGAACTGCTGCTGGCCCTGCACAGGAACGGCTGGTGGGGTGGGGTGCGTGTGGCTCTGCACCACTTGGCTCCCATGGGGCTGCACTGGTGCAGGGTGGTGGTGGCCCCCGTGGACAGTGGCGATGGCTGGTCCATGACTGCCCGAGCTCTGGGGCACAGCTGACACCTGGCAAGGCAAAGAGGACGTCACTGATGGCACTGGCTCCACTGCCACTTCCACTCGCCACCCAGGCAGAGAGCGTGCACTATTCCCAGAGCCAGCTACACAAGAACAACTTGAGGGAAGCAGGACACAATGTTTGACCTTTAACCATGCTTGCTAACAATCTTACTCCAAAAATATCTCTTGTGCTCTTCAACAATGCTCCAGAGAGACCCAAAACTGAAACAAGACAATTCTCATCCCACACTCCAAGTATAACATGTTACAAGCACAGGTTCTCTCCAGCCTGCAGGCTCACTGCCTTTCTAGTCACTAACACTAAAGACCTGCAAAAGGGGCATAAAAAGGGATTTTTTCAGGCTGACAGAGCCAAGGTTCTCTCTTTTCTCTATTACACTTAGGGTGTCACAAGCAATAATCTAAATGAATGAGTGTCACCACTCTTGCCATTCAGTTTGGGTACTGGAAGTCAAATTGTGCCTCTCTGGCAGGAGAAGACTCAGGGGGAAACCTCAGCTTGGTATCTCCTCTAGAGAAAGCAGGGAAAGGAACAGAAGGCATCCACTTCTGGGGTCTCCTTCATACTTTAAACCAGAAAAGTTTGTTTGGAAAAATCAATTAAGAGATCCTTTAAAAAAATTTTTGAAAAGGAAATTACTTTTCATTCCCCCAAACTTTTGTTTTCCATCCAAGCCTCTTCTAGAGGAGAGACACTTCTTTCTAATCCTTTTCATGAACAAGAAACCATTTACTTGCTGGTCCATCCCAGTTCTTTTCAGGAAGGACTGCCAGCATAAACACAGCAAGTGTCTGCCTGCAGGCTCCTCAGCTCTGTGGCTGCTACTGTCAGCATGAACATCCCTTTTGCAGAAGGAAGGAAGTAAAATTAGGCACTAGACAGGGAGAGCAGCTCACTAGCAACACAAGCGTAGAAGATGCAACATGGCAGAGACAAGTAAAACACAGAGCAGCCTTTCCCTGGTGTTTCACCAGGAGGCATCTCCAGTGCACTCTTAAGGCACATTTTTTTTCTCTCCCTGGGTGACAACTCCTAGCAAAGGAGGCAGGAGAGGGATGAGTGACTCTGGGATCATGTTTTCCTCCAAGTCTTCAATCTAAATGCTGATCCAAGTCAGTCTGTTCAGCTTATGATCAGCCAAGATATCATATGCCTGTGACAGAGCAACCGTAAGAACAAATCTTTTCCTAGAGAGGAGGGAAAATGGAGAAAAATGGAGAAAAATTCTTGCACACACTTGTCTCAAAGATTCAGAGACTATGCTCTGAGAGACTCATGAAAAGAATCATGTTTAAAAAAGCCAAGTCACAGCACATTTGTTCAGGTGGCTCTGAACAAGAAGTCACAGAATCCCAGCATGGTATGGGTTGGAATGGACCTCTGGAGATCATCTAGTCCAACCCCCCTGCTAAAGCAGGGTCACCCACAGCACTTGCCCAGGATCACCTCCAGGTGGGTTTGGAATGTCCCCAGAGAAGGAAACTCCACAACCTCTCTTCTGGGCTGCCTGGGCCAGGGCTCTGGCACCCTCACAGCAAAAAAAGTTTCTCCTCATATTTAGATGGAACCTCCTGGGTTCCAGTTTGTACCCATGCCCCTTGTCCTGTTTCTGGGCCACTGAGAAGAGCCTGGCCTCATCTTTTAGCTATTGATAAGCATTGAGCATATCCCTTCTCAGTCTGCTGTTCTCCAGTCTAACCAGCCCACAGCTCTTAGTCTTTCATTTTCAAGTGCTTCAAATAAGCACATTGTCCAATCTTGGGTTTTCTTTAGGAAATATTGCTTACTACAATAAAACCTTGTCTCAAACACACAATTCTGCCACAAAGTGACAGGCTGCAGGCTGATCACACAGCAGGACCAGGACTAGCACCCAGGAAGTTCTATCTTAACATGAGGAGGAACTTTTTTCCCTGGAGGGTGGTGGAACACTGGCCCAGGCTGCCCAGGTAGGTGCTGGAGTCTCCACTGTAGAGAGATTCCAAACCTGATTGGACCTCATCCTGTGCAAGCTGCTCTAAGTTCTCCTGCAGGGGAGGGGTTGGACTAGATGATCTCCAGAGGTTCCTTCCAACCCCTAACACTCTGTGATTTGGTGCCCCCAGCTGAGATGGGGCTACGGGTAGAACACACACACACACACACACACACACACCTGATAGCTGGGAGTTACCGAGTACTGAATGCCTGTGGCAGACTGCATGGTCTCTGACACAGCCTCATACACCGGAGGTGCCGGGGCAAGCACACGGTGCTGGTGTTGGAAAGCTTCGGTACTGCTGGTGATACGTCTCTGCTGCGCCGCATACACGGGTGACTCCTGCTCATCCAATCGCCGCTTCATGCTGAACTCATGCTCAGGAAGCACTACAAAACCTGGAGAAAAGACAGAGAACACACACAATTATCACAGAATCATAGCACTGTCAGGGTTAGAAGGGACCTTCAAGATCACCTAGTGCCAACCCCCCTGCCGTGGGCAGGGACACCTGGCACTAGAGCAGATTGCTCCCAGCCCCAGCCAGCCTGGCCTGCAACACTGCCAGGGCTGGGGCTGCCACCACCTCTCTGGGCAACCTGGCACAGTGGCTCAGCACCCTCCTGGGCAACAACTTCTGCCTAACCTCCATCCTAAATCTCCCCTCCTCAAGCTTGGATCCATTCCCCCTAGTCCTATGGCTGTCTGACATCCTAAAAAGTCCTTCCCCAGCCCTCTTGTAGGCCCTGCGGATATGGGAAGGCCACAAGAAGGTCTCCATGGAGCCTTCTCTTCTGCAGACTGAATAATCCCAACTCTCTCAGCCTGTCCTCATAGCAGAGGTGCTCCAGTCCTCTGATCATCCTCATGGCCCTTCTATGGACACGTTCCAGCACCTCCAGATCTTGTGCTGGGGGCTCCAGACCTGGATGCAGTACTCCAGGTGAGGTCTCCCCAGAGTGGAGTAGAGGGGGAGAATCACCTCCCTACACCTGCTGGCCATGCTTCTCTTGATGCAGCCCAGGCTAGGCTTGGCTTTCTGGGCTGCAAGTGCACACTGGTGGCTCATGTTGAGCTTCTCATCCATCAGCACCCCAAGTCCTTTTCCTCATGGCTGTTCTCAAGCCACTCACTGCTCAAACAGACTCATTGCTCCCTGCTAGCACTGCTAAGGTCATCAAGAGCAGGTAGGGCAAGTTTCTGTCTATTCATTTAGGGTATTGATACTCTGAGACAGGAAAGTGGAATTAAGATTCTACTCCATCAAGATTTTGGATACTGTTTGCATCACACCATTGTTGTCCTCCCAGCATCCTGGCCCCAGTCGCCAGCACAAGCTGAAGAGTGCACGTTGGAGCATCCCTGAGTGCCTGCCAGGGATTGCTGGGGAGCATGGATCAGCAGCTCTCCCACTTACTCTCTTGCACTTGTCTTCTCCAACACACAGACATGTTCCTGCCCTACTCCAAGTTGTATTTATGCAACTTCATTTCACTTCAATCTGACAGGTCATTTTGCCACTGTCTCAGTCCTGAAAGTGGCATGAATTCTTCACTCTGATTAAGCTAATTCACCTATTCTTTCCTGCTAGCAAACTCCAGTGCTGTTTTCTATGTACTGATAGTTATTGCAAGCCTTGGGATGTTTTCTGCTATTCATCAAACCACTGGGTGCTCAAAAGCACATGCAGCCTATTAAGATGCTTGGTGGACAGAGAACAGAGTGAAATCCACCCTCTTCAGCCTCTAATTCATCAGGACCTCTCCAAAGCAAGACCTTTCCAGTTCTAGTGCAGCTAATGTGGACACATAGGTAAACAAGGGGAACAAAGTTCCCCCAGAATGATGGTACAACAGCCAACTAAGCCAATTCTCATCTACCAAGTCAGGACAGCTCTTCACAGCCTAAATCCATCATTAATCATAGAACCCAAAGATCATTCACCAATATCTCAGTGCACATCAAATGTGCAAATGGAAAGCAGAAGCACAAAGTTTCAGCATAGATCAACGTGGGCTTGCAAAAACAGGCTTTGTGCAACGAAGTTCTCCCCTCCCTGTCCCTCTTTAACTAGCCTCTCTTTTTACTTGGAGGTGGGAGGACAAGAAGGAAGATCACTTCATTTTTTTGTTGTTTTGGAGTTGCTCTTTAAGTTCAACCTTTCAGAACAGAGCCCCTTATCAGGTCCCCAAAACACCCAGCAGGTAAAAGACAGCTAGCAGAGGAAGACTCCTCAACTCAGGGAAAGAAGAAAGCTTCCTAACTGCATCTTATTTACAAAGTAAGTGACAAATCCTCAGCAGGTCTGACCTCTAGCACTACAAAAGCAGAGGAGCACACTCCAGGAGCTCATTTTGCTAATGCTGCCTTGCACTGGTTCTTTTCATTCCAGTGGTCTCTGCTGACAAATAAAAGAGCTAGGCAGGTTAAGGTGGAGCTACTCTCCTCATGTTCAGCCTTGTAAAAATGTATGGCTTTATGCTAACAGGACTGGGACTAAACAGCAATGCTGGCAGATCTGACCACACACCACCATCCCAGGAGCACAGCTAGCCAGGAGTTTGCATGACAATGGCTGACTGCATGAGTAAAGTCTGAGTAAAGCTTTGGTGGCATCTATTTATAACCCACTAACCAATGTGGATACCCTTCTGCTCTCGCCACTGGTATCCCAGCCAGTCCTTCCACTTCCTTGGGATCTCCTAGGCTGGTTCACCCCTCACCCTCCCTCTCTCAACGGTGCAACAACTTTCCTTCCCTCCAGGAGCAACTGAGAGCTGCTGGTTTACAGACACACAAACACAATATCCACAGAGCAGGAACAGTCTCCAAAAAACTGCCACATGTGATTTGCTATAAAGAAGTGAAACGGTCGGAGCAGGCTCAAGACATTGTCATCAACAAGGTATGTGTGTGTACCTATATATCTGTGTGGTGTGGTAGCTGTTAAGTTGTCCTAGCCTCGTGTCTCTCTTCCCAAAGCAACACTGCACACTTGTCACTTTGCATGGACTAACCAACCTTTACAGCAAAGGCTGTCTGAGGACAGAGGATGGCTCGAAGACTCACATGTCCTTATGAGGATTAAAAAGCCACCTTTGGCTGACCCGAAAGCCTTTTCCCTGGGGAGCCACCCAACAACATCTCAGCCTCGTGAGGGACCTGTGGTGGCACCAAGGATACATTCTCTCATACACACCAGCAGCATCAACATCAGTTTTTGAAGCTCCTGATTCTTGCAGACCGTGTAAGCAATCTTTCAGAAACCTATTTTGCTGTATGGGCAACGTTAAAGCTTCTACTTAGGGAAAATTAAAGTTCCTCACCTTTGCTAACTGAGCTTGGACTCTTTCTATCCAAGCACTGTACCTGCTTCAGCTTTACAATTCCATATTATAGTCAAGAGATATATATATATGCACTGTTATAGGCAATAGTCACTAGCATTAGTCAGTCATCCTAGGTATCACCTTGCTAAACTCCTACTTAGGGTCTGTACGTGTTGTGTAAGAATGGCTCACAGCAGACCACCACTACAAGATTACTAATTCACAGGTTTGTTTTAATCCTAGCAGAGAGATGATCTCTAGACTCTGCTGTACTTAGATGAAGACTAGTGACATTAACACTTTGTGCATCCACCACCACCAAAACTCTACAGAGAGGGGAGAAAGCACTGAGAGATGAGCACCAGAGCAGGAACTGATCTGCATCTTGCAGAAGAAAATACGATGCTGAATGCTCCCAAAGTCCAAGATTTGAGATTTGTGAATTTGCTTATGGCAAAGCCCAGCTGGTATGGAAAGGTCCAATTTCAAATGGCCCCAATTCAAAATGTAACCTTAACTTGGGGGTGAAAAGAAAAAGCCCCTAAAATACAGCAAGGACTGCACAAGACTGAAAGCAAGTCCCAAACTGTAGGTACTTTCCTTTGTTAAGAGCATTCACTTGAGGCATGTAGAAGAGCTTGGCAATGACTGAACAGATCAAATCTTGCTCTGTGCTGTCCATGGAGGATCACATCTCCTTTCTCTAGCGTCATTTCTACCTAAACCATCTTTCAACTCCAGTTAGAGCACACTACATTCTGCCTACAGGAGGATGAAAACAGTATTTCTTTTTCCTTTTCTGAGGTTTTCACTGTTCCCCTTCTCAGGGAAAGCACACTGTGGAGGAGCACAGCTCTGACCTTCCCACTCATGCCACCTTCCAGCTCACCAGCCCTGCTCAGTGCTACGGGAAGGGTGTATCAGGCAGTCACACCACAAACATACACAGGCTCCTCAGCTGGTAAAGCAAGAAAAACATTTTAAAAGGGTATGTTGCAGCTTAGTAACAACACCAGAATGATGCAATTCTACCCTGCCAACTACATCCGAGGATTTCCCCATCCATCTGCCTCGCGCAAGCCAGTGGGACCGATAACCGTAAGTGGAGCACATCCCTCCCCTTGGGTACCACCGAGAGGAGAGCAGCAGCAGTGCTGACACAGAAAGAGAAGGAACCAAGCAGGGACAAGACTGCTTTTGGCTGGGAGAGCAGCACACTGCTCCCCTCCTGCCTCCTCCTCCACCTGAGCAACAGAGCCCCGGTACTCTCCTCTTCCCTTGCAAAACTGCCTCTCCCACAGCAGCTCCACTCCTCAGCTTCTTACCACAGAAAAATCCCTAAAGCCTGCATAGCTAGAAACCAATATTGATTCTCTATTGCAGGTTTTCCAATCAGATAAGCAGGGTCTGCTGGCATTAGGGATCAGCTGTCAAATAGGTGTCAGAACCAGAGAGAGAAGAGAAATAAAGCAAATGGGGAAGGTCTGCTCAATCGGCACCTGTTGAAATCACACCATGTCTGTGGATAAATCCTACCTTCAGGAATAAGCTGTGGAAATGCCACTAGAAAGGATTTCAGACAGAGGACCCTTCTGAAAAAGGGCAGGGAAAAGGCAGAGGTGCAGAGGATGTGTTTAATGCAGGGGCTTTTTAAAAGGCTTTCTTTTTGAGGGAGAAAGGACTCAGAACTGTGAGAACTAACTATCAGCCATGGCTTTGGACCCTGGAGGGGCTGCTCTGACCCCAGAGCCTATGTGGATGTTCCCCACAGGACTTTGACACTGTGTACCACAGCTCAGGTTCTGGCAGTCCTGCTGTCTGTGCACTAACCTAGCTGCATGACTTCCAGAACATGACCCAGCTTGCTCAGCAATTGCTAGCGTAGTTTTTGCCTAGTGCCACACAGCCAAAAACCCTCACCTGGAAATAAGCCCCTGGGCCTGCTACTGAGGGGTGCTGTGCAGAGAGGCACATCCATGGCCAGAGAGTCATTCCGAAATGAAACAAGAAGTATCCAAAAGAAAAAAGTTCTGAAAAAGCATCAAGCAAAGCTTCTGGAGCAGTTAGGAGTTTTCTGCAAGGTGACATGGTGACAGCATATATGGATTACATGCCAGAACCCACCACAAGGCCAACAGAACATGGGTAAATTCTGCTCATCTCCATCCACACAAGCAACAAGTTGTCAGGGCACTGACCTGTGCCTTGCCTAAGCAGCAAACAGCTGGGGGGCTTAAGCCCCACTGCAAAGAGAGCATCCAAACCGAGCTTGAATGCTCTTTTGGGACAAAGAGAGCTCAGCACCTTTTTGCTTTTTCTTCAGTATTCTTTCCTCGGGCATAGAAAGAATTAGAATATTTTTCAATTGTTTTTAAATATAAAAAGACAAGACACACAGAGGGTGGAAGAAAAAGCACACTCCTGCCTACCAAGCCGAAATGACAGCTGTTAGGGGACTCTCTTTTCTGTTCCAGCTTTAGCAGCCATAAAAGCTTCCCAATGCTTGGAGAAGACCAGACGAGCAATCTGAACAGAAACTGATTCATAAATCTTGGAAACGTAAACGCTCCGCCAGCCAATTCCAAGACCATGTTCCCAGCTCCAAGCCCTACACATGCCAGGAGCCTGCACGGAGGGGAGAGCTCCCCCAGCAGTCCTGGCTGGGGACAGGGGGAAGAGCATCCTCTTGCTTGCAAAATCAGCCCAAGTTTCCCCAAACTTTAGGAAATTCTGAGTGAAAAATTATGATGAAGCTTTTCAAACAACTTCACACTGACACCACTTATCTTAAGCAGAAGCAGTGGGTGGGAGGGACCGGGGCAAGATGGTTTGGGGTGAAAAAAAGCACAGCTTCCTTTTGCTAAGAGCATGAAAAACTGCTAACTTCACCCAGACAGGGAAGAAAAGACCCTAAAAAGTGGGTTTGTGTTCCTAGAAATCCAGTATGGGCTAAGACTAGGCTTCCAAGGGACTTTTATGTGATGAAGGAATTTTACAGGAGCTTTAAAATTACTGTATGAATACAAGGCACCACATTACTGCCTAGTATTAACTGTCCAGTACTTTACAATAACATAAACCTCTTGGAAACTCTTGAAAACTGTTAATACTGCCCCAAATTATGACATTTTTAAAAATTCACAAGTTAAGGCTAGAGGATTGAAGTACAGACAGAGCTGTATTGAAACAAGCTGGCCATTTCCCACTCAATGACCCCACACCTTTAGCATCAGTGATGAATGTAAAAATGGTGAGTTAGACAAGAAATATAAGGTGTCAGGTCATCCTGAAGCTACACTTCAGCACACAAACCACATTCTGATTCCTCTGCAGAACTAAAAAACTCGTGCACAGCTCAAAATGCCTTCGATTACTTGCTTTAAATAGTGCTGCAACAAGTTACTTTGCAGTTTTGCACCATTTTAGTGGTCCAAATAAATGCATTTCTTCTAGGAGGTCAGTGCCGTTTGCACAAATAATGACTCCTAGGACACATTCTGAGGCAGAAAAGGCAGGATTTGGTTAAGCAGACCCCAAGCACACTGATGTTTTTCAACCCAAAAGCCAAGAGCAGCCTCCTGCAATCCCAGGGAATTACCTGAAGGAGCTTTTCGTGGACGTACAACACTCTGAAGGATACAAAGGCGGGACTGAAAAATCAAGTTGAAGGCACAACTGCCGTGCTCAGAAGACACGTTCAACAGATACCGGTTGGCTATGAAACCCGCTCCAGAATGGGCGCGTGCAGGAGCTCTCGGGTTTCCAACGGTTGGCTGCGGGAAGCAGCCAGAGGGACTCCCTCAACGGTCGACAGCAGCGCCGGACGGTGCTTTCGACCGGTGGGGCAGAGCACAACGAACCGCCACGGAGCGGAGAAATGATTTTAAAGGCAACTTACCCGGAAGTTGGGGGGCGGGCGGCGGAGCCAGGGGAGCCCTACTCCCCCCCCAAGCCCCCCTCCCCGATATGTGAAGCGTGGGGAGGAGCTCCCGCGCGGGGAGATCCGTTAGGGTGGACCCAGCGCGAGCGCGCAATGCGGCCGGTACCGGGGGCGTACAATGCGGGAGAGAGGGCTGGCGGGGGGCGGTCCCGCCGCAGCCCGGGAGCGGCACCGAGAGGAGAGCGGGAGGAGGGGCGGAGAGAATGAGGGAGGGAGGGAAGGAGGGAGGCGCCCGCCCCGCAGCGCGCCCAGCGGCCTCCACACGCTCCGCCCGCCGCTCCCGCCATGCCGGGGCCGGGACACCCCGCGGGGCGGGGCGGGAGGACGCACGACCGCCCGTGTGGATCGGGGCTCCCTGGGGAGCGACACCCACCCACAACCTCTACCGGCTGCCCGCCGCCTCCCCTCAACCTCCTCCTTCTTCTCCCGCACATCCCCCCACCCGGCCGCCGCCAACGAGCACGGCACCGGCGCCAGGCCCCGCCTCCCCCTCTACGGATCGCCGGAGGGGGCCGGCACCGGGCCTGGCGACCCCCCGTTCCCGTCTGCGTTCTCCCCCTACCCCCTCAACCTCTTACCTCGAAGCAGGCCCTAGCAACGGCCGAATAGTTCCTCAGAGTCGGAGGGCGGCGGGGCCGCGGTGGGGCCTCTCCCGGGCAGGCTGTCCGCGGTGAGGTGAGGTCTCCGCGCCCCTCCTCCTGGAGAGGGGGGAAGGGGGCGGCGGGTTGAGGGAAAGAGGTTGAGGGACAGAGGGGTGTAAGATGGAGTAACCGTCTCTCGGCCGCCGCGGCAGAACGCTGTCCGTTTCTCTGTTCCCCGGGAAATCCCGCCCCTCCCAGAGCAGGGGGGGAGCCTCGAATGCCTATTGGCCGTCCACACGCCCGTCACCCCAAGACCAATCGCCGCGTTGCTCCCTCCCACCACTCCCTCCCTTATTGGCCGCGGACCCCCCCCAGGAAGGGGATGTGGAGAAGGAAAAGGGAGTGTGGGGGGGAGGGAAGGGAGGGGGTGGAGCAAGCGCCGAAGAAAAATGTCCGTATCGGCAACGAGCCCCGCCCCCTCCTCCTCCGCCGCCCCACCATTGGCTGAGCACTGAAAGGCGACGGCCAATCGGGCTGGTGCGGGCAACCGACGACGTCACGGCGGCGGCAGGGAGGGCGGAGCCAGGGGACGAGGCCACGCCCCCTCTCTGGGGAGGCCTTTTGTGGCATGTTTACATGGGACGCGGCTGTGCTCGCCGACGCTCCCCCCACCCTCCACGCGGGCCCCGTCGCCAACTTCTCCCTCCCCACCCCAAGTCGCCGCCACGGCGGCAAAGTTTCTCCACGGGGAGAAGTTGGTGACGGGGCCCGCGGGGGGGGGGCGCTACCTTTTGTCCCCAACTGCCTCACTTCCGGGATGGCTACGGGGCGGGTACACGTGGGGGGGGGGAGCACAGGCA
>VWZO01007555.1:241801-352894 GCA_013396975.1 Bucco capensis | reverse complement strand
CGCCCTCGGGGGTGTTGAAACGCGAGTTGGAGATGCGGCACAGGCTGCCGCAGGGTTATTTTTTTTATTATTAGTAGTATTTTCTCTAGGCGTTTACAAAGTTGTGGAGGGAGTTGCAGGCTTCCCCTGGTCCCCTACCTGGCAGGACCTCTCAAGGCTGGAGAAGCCAGGCCTGGCCTCAGATTAGCTGCTTATCTNCCGGGATGGCTACGGGTCGGTTACACGTGGGGGGGGAACCACAGGCACGCACTGAGGGAAGGGAGGGCAGTAGAGGGAGAGAGAGGGGGAGAGAGAGAGAGGTCGCCGCGCGGGCCCCGCCCCTCGTTCCCATTGGCTTCGGCACTTCCCCCTCCCCTCACACACACGCACACTCCCCCCTCACCCCCCCCGGCGCTCTCTTCNAAGATCAAGTCCAACCATACCTATCACTACCATGCCACTAAACCATGGCCCTAAGTACCACATCTATATTTCTTAAACCCCTCCAGGGATGGTGACTCCAGCACCTCCCTGGGCAGCCTGGGCCAATGCTTAACAACCCTTTTAGTGAAGAGACTTTTTCTGACATCCAACCTAAACCTCCCCTGGTGCAACTTTAGGCCAATTCCTCTTGTCCTCAAGAGCATGCTTAGGAGGGGGAAAGATAAACACACACTTGCTCTAAGCTTCTATTAAAATAGATCTTTTGAGCACCTTCACTCAAACCAGGTGTAAACCTCCTGTAGTTTTTTCCTGCGCAGCTGCTTTTCCCTCTCTGAGCTCCAACCCTCTTCCCCCTCAGCTCTTAGCAGGCAGTCCCTGGGTGCTGCCCAGGAGGCCAGGACATGCAGACGCGGCAGAGGAGGATCTCTTTGGCTGGAAACTGAAGCTCAGTTTAGCTCCTGAAAGATCTCTGTCCCGGGCTGTTTGAACCTGTCATGCCACTGGGGATCCAGCCTGAGCCTAGGAAGCTGGTGGCACAGAAGCAGGAAGGCTGAGAGATGAAGTGCTCTGGAGCCAGGCTGTTTCCAAACTCCCAGGGCTGAGCACGTGCCAGGCAAATTACAAGCACTGAAGTAATGGTAATTAGTGAGGCAGTGTGCATGCAGCCAAGAACTGCAGAGAGCCACATGAGACAGGTGGGCACAGCGATGGCACCACTACTTTGGGGTTTCCCTGCAATGGGTTTAAAACCCATTTCCAGCCTTGACCAGCACTTTGGATTTCATTCTTGAGCTTCTTTAGGTTCAAGATGTTCCTGCTGTGAGTTGCACCTGTGGTGATTGATCCCCAGCCCTTAGGCATTCTGGGGAAGGGGAGATGCTGCAGGCAGGGCAAGGCAAACCTGCTGCCTGCACCCAGCCACTCATTTCTCCCCCTGCTTTCCAACCAACATGAAGTTTTATTTTCCAGTAGCATGTAGCTCTCTGTGTGAAGTGGCTGTTTCCACAGCAATCCCTATTTCTGCTGCTGAGCAGGACCTACTGGCACGGGGAGGAGGAGCGGATGGAATAAAACCTTACGTTGGGCAAGAGGACTGAAAACACTGGTGCTGAAAAGAAACACAGTCAGGAGCGGGGGGAGGTGTGAGTGTTTGGGTTGCTTTCCCACAGAAAACAGAACCCTTTCCTCTGCCACAGATGGGAACTTCATCCCTCCTTGAAGGCAGCTGCCCAAGTCTATGACAGCAGCACATCTGAGCAGCATCTGTTCAGAGCCAGTGGTGGTGATCTCCCTCCACCTAAGCACAGTTTTCTCCCCAGGGTGAGCCATGGAGGGGGTGGCAGCAGCCAACGAAAATCTCTGCTCTGACTTCTCCTGCCATTTGCCTGTTGAAGGCCTTTTTCTGCACGTGTGCACAAGAAAGCCCAGCTGGGATGAAGAATGTGTGTGGAAGAGAGGAGGGAGCCCCTCAGGATCCTTTAGGGCTCCCTCAGATGCTGGAGCCACCCTGCAACGGGAGCCAGGAGGGACACTCGTAGCCAGGTAGAGCTGGAGGAGTTGCTTGCTCTGCAGGTCGAGGAGCACAGCAGGGCAGCAAATGGTACCTAGGAGACCAGGACGCTCCAGCTGAAACAAAACCACTCCCCAGGCAGGACGTGCACTGCTCTGGGAACACTCAGAACACACATTGCTCACAGCGCTGTATCTGGCCCAGCTTGGCACAGCCAAGCCTGCCCACGCCTTGAGCGAAGGGGAAAGCCTTCCCCTCTGCCAGTCCCAGAAAGGCACTGGCCTCCTTGGCTTCTGCAGGCTCCAGCTGAGCAAACACAGGTGCTGCTCTTCCCACCCGCCAGCATTCCATCTCACCCAGGAGCCTTGCGGGGGCTGGCTGCTCTGCTCTGGGCCACCTCTTTCCTTGCCTTGTCCCAAAGCCTCAGGCTGTGGCTGCTGCTCTGGGACAAGCATCACTCACACCCAAAGGCGCTGGGGCTGGCTGGCAGCCCAGGAGCCAGCAGGTAGTCAGACCACGTTTCCCAAATCCATGTGCCCTAACAGAACCTGGTCCCCACAGCTCTGGCAGTGCAGAAGCAATGCCCTCATCCCAAATTCAACAGTGAAATGCCTTTCCCTAGTGCTGCCATCACTTCACAGGGGCAGTTTTGCCAAAAGCTCCCAAATGCAAAGAGCCTGTTGCTTGAAGCAGGACAGCAGATTGATGCTCTGGGGCTTGGTGAGGCTCTGGGAAAAGTGGCAGGAGCTTGGAGCAGGGCAACCTGTTCCCCCCATCTTGCTGCCTTCCCTCCTACCATTATCCTGCCCCCCAGGAAAGCTGCCTGTAGGCTGGTTATCTCTGACAGGGCCTCACCCAGGACAAAAGCAGGCTGGCCTGCTCTTACATTGCTGCCTCAGGCAAGTCCTACCCCAGCACGGCCCCAAACATAGTCTCGTGCCTCCCATAGTGCTGTGGGGCTGCAGCAGGTCTGTGTGTCCCCAGGGAAGAGGTGGTCAGCTTGTTTTTTGGGGTGTGCAAAGGCATTAAGCTCCCTCCCTCTCCTGACCCTGAGCAACTCCATCACAATAGCTTGAGAGGATTGGGCATTGCTCGTATATTTATATGTTGATACAAACAAAAACAAAACAAACCCCCAAAAGTAACAACAACAAAAAAGGTTTCTCTGAACAAGAGCAAAATAGGAACATTTACAAATACTTCTGGCTCTGGCTTGGATCAAGTTAATGTTAAATACAAAACAAAACAAACAAATAAAAAAGCCCAACCCTCCCCTCCCAAGATTATAAAAAAATAAGAATATACACATTCAAAGAGCTTATTACAGTATAAAGTTACTGAGGCCCAGGCACTGCCAGTCCCAGCTCCTGGAGGGGCAGGCGATGGTAGGGGGGTGACAGGGGACAGGTGTCCCTGCAGACACTGCTGCCCCAGAGCTCAGCTCGCTGCTTCCCCAGGGTTTGGGCTCTTTTTGCTCAGCACTTTTCCAGCCTGTGACTCACTGCAGGGATGGGCCTGTGGGTTCCCACTGCCAGCTCGGGAAGGCCAGGCAACCTGGAGAGCCGGTTAGTCCCCACCTGTCCCCGTCACCTCGTACCTAGCGACACCCACAGCTGCACCCCAAAGGGTGGGGGATGCCAGCGAGCTCCTCACCCCCAGCCAACCTGCCTGCTGCAGCCAAAATTCTCCAGACCCTCCTCCTGGGAGAAGAGCTTCTGTGTCCCAGCAGGAGATGAGGATGAGGAAGATACTGCCAAGCATCCTCATGCCTCCTGAGGGATGGGCATGGGAGTGGGTACCGGGTCCCAACACTGCCCATGAGGAGCAGGAATGGGAAAAGCAGTGGCGAGGGGAAAACAAGACAGAGCCAGGACCAAACTCACCACTCCGGGGATCACTGCTACAACAGGTGCTTGTATATATGTATCTATATAATAGCTGGGGTTGGGCACAGCGAGGATATATTATATACACACATACATACAGACACATAGACTTAGTGGCAGGTAAGACTTGACGTAGGTGCCTCTTCCTACGCCCCAGGCCAGGGCAGGACTGGAAATACATTTCCCTAGGGCTACACAAAGCCCTTCTCTAGGTACATTTCAGATGGTCCCAACAAAACAAACAAAAACCAAAAAACACAGAAAGAAAAACCACCTCCCCAAACAACCAAACCCCCTGAAAGAAATCCCTTTGGGAGGAGCTAGAGTGTCTTCCCACACCGGTCCTTCACTGCTGGGTTTGAATAAGGCACAGTTTGACAGCACTGCGAGTAGCCAAGGACGGGCAGCTACCTCCTGACACCAACACCAGCTCTGCCCCATCCTGACAGGTGCAGAGGTGTCTCCAGCAGCCCTGGGAGGACAGGAAAGGGGGTTCTGTGGGGAGGCAGCAGGTCTCAGTGTCCCAGCGAGCTCTTCTCCTGGCTGGCCCGGTGGCTGTGGTTGGCGAGCAGGAGGCCCTCGCGCTGGACATGCTCGAGGATGGCAGTGTAACAGAAGTAATACTGCTCAGGGGTCTGGATGCTGAAGGCACGCTGCGTCCGCATGCGCAGCACCGTCTGGTAGATGTTCAGTGTGCCCACGTCCTGCAGCTGTGACAGGCAGATGTCCAGCGCGCAGAAGGTACCTGGGGACAAGGATGGGCATGGCATTGGCCACCAAAGAGCCACCACTTCCCCTCACGAGAACCACAGCAGGGTAGTGGTGGTTCTCAAGGGCCTCCCCCGCCCAACCTCCTGCATGAGACCACAGGAGAAGCAGGGCAGAGACTTCTCTCAGGTCTGATGGCTGCATAAATTCCTGGGGACATGCATCCTGGGTCAACCAGCTTCCAAACACACTCCAGGATGGAAGTACCCTGGGGAGGCTGGAGCTGCCCTCCCCACGCCCGCCAAGACCTCAGCCACAGCAGCAGGGTTAGCCTGTTACCTGTCCTGCCGATTCCAGCACTGCAGTGCACCACGATGGGGGGGCCCCCAGGGTGACCCTTGAAGCGAGGTCCCAGAGCGCTGACAGCCACCCTCTGCTGCTGCTTCACAGCCCCCAGAAAGTCAATGAGGGTGGCTGCCGAGGAGGGGACACCATAGTCTGGCCAGCTCAGGTACTGGAAGTGGGACACCAGCCGCCTCTCCCTGGTCTGGGGAAAAGAGAGGGGTTAGGCCCTCTGCCCCGGCCAGGAGGACATCCAGCACCCCCCAATGTTGTAGCCTGCCAGGCAGCTGTGGCCACGCACCTCTGAGCTGTGGATCTCCAGGATGGTTTTCTTGTAATGGTTGAGGTTCTCCATGCCCAGATTGGTGATGGTCAGGGCCCCAAAGCACACCTGGAAATCCTTCTCCAGGGGCCAGTACTGGCCACACTTCCTCCTGCCTCCCTCCTCCAGCCTGGGAGCAGGAGAAGGACAAGCTGGTGATGTCCTCCTCACTCTGACAGGGACATGTCCAATGCCACCCAGCCTTGGTCCCTTGAGGATCCCACAGGGACCGAACAGTCCATCCCTGATGTGATGTTCCCACCCTGCAGGGCTCTGGCTTGTGCCACAGCTGCAGGGTCACTTCAGGGAGCACAGAGCTGCTCATCCAACAGTAAAAACGCTCATTTTGCAAAAGAAAAACAAGGCTGTCAGCCTTCCTAGGAGCACTCACCGGGTTGTCATCACAATCACCAGCACGTTTTGCTCCCACACCATGCGCCAGAAGTCACCATAAGTATTTTCCAGAGGCCCTGTGGGGACAGCTCACATATCAGCTCAAAACCTGATGGATTTGGGCAAGCCTCTTTGCCCAGCCAGCTTCCATCAGCCTCCCATGTCCTCCCAGGGGGATCACATCCCCTTCCCACAGGGACCAACCCGGTGTGAATCCACCAGCCCTGCCTGGAGCCACCACCCATCTCTCCCTCTTCTGCTCCCTACTGCTTCATCCCTGGGCAGACGGGGCAAAGCCAGGGATGGGTTAGAGGCAGGAGAGGGCTGTCATCACCACTGCTCACAGGACTCTGCTCAGCCCAGCACCTGCTTTGTGGGAGGTGGCTGAAAAGGTGGGAGGGACTTGTTCCTGCTCCAGGGATGTCCCCCACCACAGCCAGTGGTTGATGCTTGGCAGAGAGATGAAGTCCACACATGCATCAAGAGCAAAATAAGGTGGCACAGGCCATACCCTGAGTCCCAATGTAAGCATTCCTCTGCTTGTAGCCATCCATGAAACTTGCATTGATGTAGTCAGTCAGCTGGGGAGAAGAGCACACACAGCATGAGCCCTCTGGAGCCCCACAGCTGGGATGGCTGCAGTGGCTTCCTGTGGGACCTGACCCTCTAGCCCAGGCTGCCTCACCTCCGGACGGCTGTATGGCTTTGCCAGCTTGACACGGGTTTGGTCCAGGCAGGGCACATCCCCATACCGGTTCTTCTCCTGGTTGTAGGGTGCTCTGGGAGGCAGGAGAGAGAGAGGGAGGGAAGTAGGGATGTTTTCCAGGCAGGAAAAGAAAAGGCAGCATCTCTGTGCAAGTCTCCCAGTGCCCATAGCCTGGACTCTGCTGCCATCACCTGGTCAAAGCCTCGGGAAGCAGAGTCCCAGCCAGGGTCCTAGTCCCCCCACCACTGTCCCCTGCTCAGCTCCCAGGAGCTGCACAGAGGACTCACAGCATCACTGCTCTGGGGGTCTCCATTGCTGACCCAAAGCATCACACCCCAGAACGCCAGATGGACCACCACTGAGCAGCAGAAGCATGCTCAGAGAGAGGGGGATCCAGCTTTTTTTGGAGCAAGAGAGGGAGCCCTATATTTGCCCTACATCCAGCTCCTTTTCCCCAACTCACAAAGAGCAGACGAAGGTGCCAGCCGGGCTCCTGCGCCGAATCTCTTCGTACTCTTCGTAGATGCCCCGTTTCTGCTTGTGGCTGACATGATCCAGCAGCTCCTGCAGCGTGATGGACTTGGGCCCGGGCACATGGACAGAGCCATTATCTTTAGGGGCCACCAGTGGCACCAAGATGAGCTCATCCAGGGGGTCAGGGTGCCCGTTCTGCTGGGGCAGGAACCGGAAATTCCAGCTTAGAGGGTCCAGTTTGAGGGACCCTCCAAGGTACTCTGGGAGGCATTCCCGGGGCAGGTGCTCCTTCAGCTCAGACATCTTCACCATCTGCACCTGTGGGAGAAAGAGAAGGGGCAGAGGTTACTCCAAGAAGGATGAAGCGGGTTTGCTAGTGACAGGGATGCCAGCAGTCTGACATGATCTCAATGGATCCTAGAGATTCTACCCGATAGCACTGGGGTCTTGCCCCTTCCTCCTCTGCCCTGGGAGAGCCTCCAGGGGAATGCCAGTGGGGCAAGGACTAAGTCCACTTGCTCTAAATCTGCAAGTGGTTCTGAGCTCCTCCCAAAATGCAGAAGGGGAAAGCCCAGCCCAGGGAGACATCAAGGCTGGAAGTGACTACCAGCAGCACTGCTGATGCTGGGGATACCGGTTTAGGTATTTTTGGCAACGCCAGAGAGAGCTGAGGCTTCCTTTGCCTTTTATCATTTCCCATAGTCTCCACTTGCTGCTGCAGGCAGCCTCATTGTGGAGGAAGAAAAAATCAAAGGCAATTTCAAAAGGGATTCGAGACATTTGCTGAAAACACTGAAACAGGTGGACCCCTAGGAAACAGGCTGACAAAACCTTCCTCTCCCACAGATTTGGGTTCAGCAGCTTCCGGTAGAAAGGGCTGAGGGGCACAAGGTGCTTCCACCATCCTGTCCCAAAGGGAAAGCAGCCTCAGCCCTCCCAGGAGAGGGCTCACGCTCACCCGCTCCCGCAGCTTCTCCTTCAGCAGCAGGCTGATGATGGAGTAGGGCACACGGAACCACATGGGCGCTCCCACGATGAAAACCTTCTTCAGCCGAGCTGGGAAGGCACCCTGCAGGCAGGAGGGAGGTCAGGTTCATGCCACCAGCCACTCTCCACTCTCTGCCCACAGTGGGGACATGTCCCAGCAGAGGTGACAACCGGTAAAGGGACCTTGAGGTGGCTTCTTTTTATGCTCTGATATGGAAGCAAATGATTTCCTTGGAATTAGGTGGGCAGAGGGTTTGGCTCCACAGAGCAGAGGTGAAGCCTGGGAGTTGGGATTTGTACAGAGAACACACCCCAGCCAATCAATATCCACTGTTCTTTCTTTTTCCAGAGAAGGGAGGAGGCACAAAATGCCAGCACGATTAAAAAATCATTTGCATCTGTTTTCCCAAAAGTGCTGCCAGCAGCTGCCAGAGGAATCCGGCACGGGGACAGCTGATCCCCTCCCACCCACAGGACACTGCAGTCCCGGCTGGGTGCAGCCTGGCAGGCTCCCAACGCCTTCCTGGGGTCCTGCAGGGATGGAGCTGGAGCTCCTTGGCAGAGATGTGGTCAGCATAGTCTGGTGTGAAAATTTATGCCAAAACCACAGGACTTCACATTCTTGGAGAGCAGGTGGCCATGCGTGCAGTCCCTCAACCCAGGGTCACCCCTGACTCTTACCTTCAGCAGGTTGAGGATCTTCTTGCTGAGGTCCAGCTCGAAGTTGGTGTACTGTGAGCCTGCCATGTCATAGATGAACACCAGCCCGTTCCTCTGCGTTTCAAAGCTGAGAGAGGGGAAAGAGCAACATCAACACTGCAACATCCAACTGCTCGGCTCCTGCATGGGTACATCTGCCCAACAATAACCTCATTTTCAGCTTGCTGGCCCCAAGAAATCCCCTTCTGTGCTTTCAGAAGGACTCACGGACCCAAAATTCCCTTCTGCATTTCCCAGCTGCTCCAGCACCTCTTCCTATAGCCCTTATTTAAGCCTGGCTCGTTTCTTAAGCCTCTCTCAGCTGCATCTCCCATGATGGTTAAGTTCAAAAACAGAAGCAGCCCAGCAGGATAAATGGGACATTCTGGCTTTATATTTTTGGCAGGGCTCATGTTACATCTCGCTGGTGGCAAGGCTGTCTTGACCCCAGCCAAAGCCTGCAGGAATCAGGGGCTTTGCTAAACTGAAACCTGAATGTGGCCATGGAGAGGTTGCAAAGAGCCTGGTTCAGGGCTCGGGGGATTTTATTCCCCTGCTGAACCTCTCCATGGGGATGACTGGCTAGAGTTCAAACCAGAGGAAGAGAGGGAATTTCAAGCTGCAGGGAGCTGTGACCACCTTCAGGAGTTCACATTCAAAACAGAGGCAGCACATCTTCTCCCCACAAAGCTTGTTGGAGGGATTCCATCAAAAACCTCAGCAAGCAGCAGCACCTCCCCTTGCCCCTGGGAGGGAAAGGGCTCCCCAGGGACCCACCGCTGTAAGCCACAGCACCTCAGCACGGGCAGGCTCACCTCTCCACTGCTCGGTCCAGCAGGTAGAAGAGTGCCTGGAGCACCACATGCTGCACACTCTTGCTGGGGTGGTGCAGCTTGGCCGTGAAGAGGGCGATGGAGGCTCCTGAGGGGTCCCGCACGCTCTGGGGTGAAGAAACAGGCTCAGGCTCTCACAGCATCTGAGGATGCCTGTGTGGAGCAGAGATGAGCCACCCTGCTAGGGTAACTCAGGGGGAGGGGAGGAAAACCCCACCTACCAGAATGGTGAACTTGCCACTGAGCAGCTCCGAGCGCAGCGGCTCCTCGTGTGGCTTCAGCTTCACGATGCCCTCCTTCAGCCGCGTTTCCTGCGGGCAGGGAGCCAGTGTGAGGGCCAGCAGGGGCACCTCTGCATGTCCCCAGGGGGCACTCCACCCTCTGAGGGAAGCCCCAGCAGGGAAACCTCTGCTCCATGGCCCCCGTTTTCCAACAGGGAAAGATTGCAACTGGCTGCAGCACCACAACCTCCAGCACGGGGAGGAGCAGCTTTGCAAAAGCAGGATGGGAAATATATGCATATATATCCTTTCTATCCAGGGGGATGCTCTGCAGGCCAGCTGGCAGTGCACCCTGCGAGCACACACACTACTCTCAGCAATGGGGAGGGGACTGGGGTCGCCGAGATCTCCATGGTGACTTGGCTTGGCTGGAAAAGGATTTCCCAGCCAGATAAAACTCATAAGGGAGTGGGGAAAAGGGAAATAAAAGCAGGGGGAGGGTCATCCTTGGGACCAGAGATCTCTTGCAGAGTAAGAATCCCTCAGCTGAGGGGGACCCAGCCCTGCTTGCTTACCCGGTAGGAGTGAAAGAGCTCAATGGCCCGCAGGACGTCGAACTTGCGGGCCATGAGGAACTTGACAGCCACATTCCAGGAGAGCGGGGACACATTGTACTGGCCTGTCCACTTGTTGATCTCCTCTAGGAACTGCTTGGTTGCCTGCAGTAAAGATGGGGGGTACACAGTGAGATGGAGTGGAAGGAGGAGGAAGAGCACCCAAGGAGCATTCTCAGTCATGGTGGGAGCTACAGGGTCCTCAGTGTGTGGACAGGAGCTGAGCATGGCTTGGCAAACCCAGCAGCTCCAGGGGTGAAGTCAGGAGCTCTATGCTACCATACTGGGAAAAGGGCTAAGGGCAGTGGCAATGGAGACAGAGGCAACACCAACATGGGGAAGGGGGCAAGCAAGTGGTAGGACTGCTAGAAAGCCTAAGAGCTGTGGGAGACTCGTGGGAGGGAGTGGGAGAACATAGGGAGGATATTACTGGAAGCAAACTCCCATTCAGACACAGCAGCCCCAGTGCAGTGGGAACCCGTCAGCTGGCAGCAGCCTCCTGGGACTGCAGCTCCGCTGTGGAGCAGTGAACCTGACCTCTGTGAACACAGGCAATAAGCAAGAGCAGAATCGAGGAGTGGTGCTTTGCTGTGCCACAGGACACGGACCAGTTCACCCAGTAAGGGTGGGCTCAGCCAATTTCACACGGAAAAGGGTTCAGTCCATGGTCCCATTACACACCGGAGCCATCCCACATGAGCATGCTCCCCTCCCAAAGCACCAGTACCACACGCACCTGAAACCACGAGCACCTGAGAAAGAAACTTTTCCAACCCTTGTCCTGACAGAGCAGAGTCACAAAACACAACCTGCAACCTCCTGGCAGGCTTAAAGCCTCAAAGGTGAGCAAAAGAACCCCAAAATGTCTCATTTTCACAAGCTGTGTTTGCAGTGTGACCTTGGAGTTTTTGACTGCTCATGCTAATGGAAGTGTTTTCCTTTCTGCTGTGTATTGACCTGCTGGTCCATACAGGAGCCCTGAGGGAGATGGGGTAGCACAGCTCAGCTTTCACCCACCTACCACTGAAAGGATGTGAGTAGGATGGAGGGGGGTCCCTGAAATGCCCCACTTCCACCTGGGCACACCCCAAAACGGAGGAGTTTCCATCCCTGCAAGAGCTGAGGATGGTGATGACAGTGCAAGAAGGAGAAGGAGGGATGAGTGCTGAAGGCTGGCTCCTGCAGCATGGGCAGGCAGCGGTGTTGGATGTCACCGAGTTACTGGGAGCTATTCAGCCAGAAAAGCTCCTCGGTGTTAATGACTTCCGATGGGAGGAAGCCAAGGGCTGGGGTTTATCGGCAGCGAGAGGCTCAGCGAGGGCAGCCAGCCTCTCTGCTAGGATCAGCCAAAGGAGCCCGCCGCATCCAAAGGGTCTCTCTACAGCCTGCCTGGCATCCCAGCAGGCATTTTCGGAAGAGCTACTGGCTCACTCAGTTGCTAGCAGCTGCTAAGGGACAACCCAGAGCTGAGCACATTGCAGTCAGAAGTTGGATGAGAAGCTCAACATGAACTGTCAGTATGCACTTGCAGCTCAGAAAGCCAAGCCTAGCCTGGGCTGCATCAGGAGAAGCATGGCCAGCAGGTGGAGGGAGGTGATTCTTCCCCTCTACTCCACTCTGGGAAGACCTCACCTGGAGTACTGCATCCAGGTCTGGAGCCCCCAGCAAAAGAAAGATATGGATGTGCTGGAGCATGCCCAGAGAAGAGCCATGAGGATGATCAGAGGCTGGAGCACCTCTCCTATGAGGACAGGCTGAGAGAGTTGGGATTATTCAGTCTGGAGAAGAGAAGGCTCCAGAGAGAACTTATTGTGGCCTTCCAGTATCTGCAGGGCCTACAAGAGGGCTGGGGAAGGACTTGTTAGGATGTCAGGTAGTGACAGGACTAGAGAAAATGGATCCAAGCTTGAGGAGAGTAGATTTAGGTTGGACATTAGGAAGAAGTTACTCCCCATAAGGGTGCTGAGCCACTGTGCCAGGTTGCCCAGAGAGCTGGTGGCAGCCCCAGCCCTGGCAGTGTTGCAGGCCAGGCTGGCTGGGGCTGGGAGCAAGCTGCTCTAGTGCCAGGTGTCCCTGCCCATGGCAGGCACAGGGGTTGGCACTAGATGATCTTGAAGGTCCCTTCCAACCCTGACAATTCCATGATTCTAAGTTCCCTAAGTCCTATTGGGAGTTCCTCAGAGCAGCCAGGCAAGCACCAGCTGGGAGGGGCCTCATGGAATGGGGCTGGAGCTGCCACCAACCGTGCTGGGAGGAATCAGAAAGCAGATTTCAATAGTCCAGCTCCAAGCCCTCACAGAAATCCCCTTCAAGCATCACAAGCCTTTCTAGCATGGCAGTGTGCCATGGTCAGCTGGCTGGGGCTTGGCAGCCGCATCAGACACCCCATACCTGTGATTGCTGGGGGCAAAGAGCCGGAGAGGGGGAAGCAAAGCAGGGAGGAAAGGGGCCAGGGTGTTAACACACCCTCCTGCCTTGCATTCCCACCTCCTAGACAGCAGCCAGCAGAAGCATCTCCTGGGAACTATACTTACTGGATGCCTTTATCCCCACAGCTTCATCTCCAGCAGCCTCCACTTTCTCAAAAAAAGCAACTCTTTCGTGACCCCAATTTCTCCTCTGTTGAAGAGGGATGAGAAAATAAATGGGGCACTCCAGAGAACATCTTCAGCCTTAACACAACACACACCTGAACACACACACAGAAACACATCCTATCCATAAGCTAAGACAGGGGACCTAACCAGCCATACCCCTGCTTCGCCATGGAGTCCTCTGGGGCTCCCAGTGGCCCAAAAAGCTAGGGCTGGGCTGGAGACACAAACCCAAAATAACAGCAGAGATGCTCCTTCCCCAGTAGGATGGTACAGGGATGGAGGTGAGCACCAGGCATGCTCCCACTGCCCTCAGATGGAGACCAGAGCCAACACTGCAGCTCAGGGTAGGAAAGGATGCCCCAAGGGTGATAGTGGCAGCGTTGAGATAATGTAACATGTGGTTGATATCTCCTTCCTCAACATCTAACCATCACACTCCATGCAATGCCATTTCCAGCATCCATTGCTCAATGGATGGGTTTTCTCCCCTGGTTTGGTTTGTTGTTTTCTTTTGCAAGGAGGGAGACCCATGAGAATAAGCACTAGCTTTGCAGGGCAGCTCAGCCAGGAATTCCAGCAAAAGGAAATCCCAAACTTACCAGTGCTGACACTCAACTGAGCCAGGAGTTACCAAGCTGAGCATCAAGACGAGCGTAGCTCTGCCCCCCTTGCACGCTCCACTGGGTCTCACCACCACTTCCAGCCTCGATCCTATACGGATTTACACCAGTGTCGAGTCGAGTGCAGCAAAGATCACTCCACGTGCCAGACAAGAAGCCCATGACCCAGAGCTGCAAACAGGAGCTGTTTCTGCCAGTGATGGCAGAGCTCTGACGAAGCTGTCTGCAAGCGGGTGCTTTCAACAATGCTGCTCTTTGGAGCACTGGCGTCACCGAGCTCCTCGCTTGGCTGCGCCAGGGCAGGCTGGTGACAAAGCCACAGCCACACGGGGCTCTTCCAGCCCTCCTCCTCCTCCTCCTGTGCAGGCAGCACACCCACCCTCCTCCTTCAGCCCCCAGGGGCTGGAATAAGTCCTGTGAAAATTTTTTAGCTGGGCTAAAAAATCCCTAAGAAAAATTGGTTTGGCTCCTCTGGGATAGGCTAGGGAGGGAAGTGTGGAGATCCTGTGGAGCAGGAGATATCTCAGGGCTGGCAGGGAGAGGAGAGGGGTGAATACCCACCCACTCTGGCTTGCTGTCAGTGATGGGGGAGAGCAGAGTTAGCAGAGAATATTCTGACAGTCCCAAGGAGGATGAAGGGGTGGCAGGAAGGGCATGTCCGAGCCCATAAAAGCACTCACCCATGAAAAAGGAAAATTTTTCACTATTTTGGCTTCTAAGCCATCAAGGGCAGCATAAGGGCTGCCTTCCCCCCTCCAGCCTGAAGATCCAAACCTGGAGCCATTATTGCAAATATTCATCTTCTCCATCCAACATTCCCACCCAAATCAAACATCTCGGATCTCTCTCTCATGATGCTGGCTAAGGGGGGGCCCAGCCACAGCTCTCACTGCAAACCAAACCTCCCTGCCAGAGCAGAGTCTTCCAAAATCCTGTTTGCTGGAAGTTTTGCCCTTTCTGCAACACAGGAGAAACACAAATCACAGGCACCTATGCAGGGACATGTGGGACAAACACCCCCTGTCCTGGAGATTTTATCCCCCTGGAGATAGATAGCAGCACTGCTCCCAGAAGCAGCACTGACAAGACGAGATGTGGTGGAGTAGAACGCTTGCAAGCACTGCGTTTCCAGCCCAGGCTGTGGGAGGGACTCTTCCACCTCTGGGTGAGCCCTCCCTGAAGGGCATGGGGGTTTGGAGAACCTGACATCTCCATACTAATCCTCCTAAACCTCCCTGTAGAAATGAAGGATGGTTTAAAAAAAGAAAACCAACCAACCAGACAGAAAACTGTCCATCTTGATCCCTTATGCCTGCACATGGTGACCCCAGAGGCCACCAAGGTGGCCAATGCATTGCTGTGCCCTTGGCCAGCCCGAGCATCACCGAAGGGCAGAGGGGAGCCTCTGGTGGACGTGGCTCTGGGTGCGAATGCAGAGCATCAAGTGGTGGGCGTCCCTGGAGGACAAGAATGAAGGAGGAGAGAGCAAGAGGTTGCTCTCGCCATCCGACGTGCCCTGGCTGGCTTATCGGCCCCGTTCCCCGAGCCGAGCAACATCCTCCCGTGCTGACGCAAGGCCAGCGGAGGAAGCCGGGACGTCACGGGAGGCCTGGGGCGTGGGAAGCGCGTGCACACGCATCCCCACGGCAGCCTGCCCACGGGGGGAGGCTGCGAGGAGAGGGGATGCTCCACTTTCGGGGTGCGGGACCCCAACCCCAGGCTGCAGCATCCCGTTCACCCCAGCACCCACGGCTCTGGTCCTGCAAAGGCCTCTGGGGTGTGCACTGTGCAGGCAGCCCGAAGGAGATGGGGGGCTGCAAGGGTGGTGGTGGTGGGGTGCTGATATGGGGCTGCAAGAGTGGGAGGCTCTGCTGATGGGGGGGCTATGCTGATATGGGGCTGCCAGGTTGGGGGCTGCAAGGGTGGGGAGGTGCCTTGATGGGTGGCTGTGCTGATGGTGGGGTGCAAGGGTGGGAGGCTGTAAGAGCGAGGGCTGCGCTGATGAGAGGGTGCACGGGTGGGGGTGTGCTGATGGGGAGCTGTAAGAGCAGGGGTTGTGCTGACAAGGGGTGCAAGGGTAAGGTATTGTGCTGATGAGGGGTGCAAAGGTGAGGGACTGTGCTGATGGCAGGAGTAGCCAGCCCAGGTGCCCTGATGGGGGTTGTGAAGGTGTGGGGTGCCTATATTGGGGGTGGGAAAGAGGCTTTGCAGATGAGGTTTTCTCCTCGGGGAGACTCGCCTCGTTAGGAAAAAAAATCTGCCCCGCAAAAGGAGGTAGCCCAAAAACGAGGAGGGTGGGTGAGCGGTGGGCAGCGCGCAGGGTCGGGTCTTGCCCAGCCCAGCCTAGCCCAGGGAAAGGGAACCCGGCGGGGACCTACCTGCTCCTCCTCGGCGCTGAGCTCCGCGGCCATGCTGCGCGGCACGGCCCCGCTGCCTCCGGCGGGCCAGGCCGTAGCGGGCCGTGCCGGGCTGTACCGAGCCGGGCTAAGCGGCGGCCACCCCTCCGGGACCCATCCCCGGGGACCGGCGGCGCTGTGGACACCGCCTCCCCTTTACCCCTTTCCTCCCGGCCGCCGCAGGCTCGGCTCGGGCGGCTCCGCCCCGGGGTCCCTCCCGAAAGTGCCGAAAAAAAGGAAAATAAATTTGAAAAAAAAAAAAAAAGATTTGAATTAAATTAAATTAAATTCTCTTTTTCGCAGCCCAACCAGTAAGTTTGGCTCGGCCCGGGAAACGCCGCTCGGCTGCTCTGGGGCAGGCCGGGCCGGGCCGTGCTCCCCTCCCCGCCCCACTCCGCTCTGCCCCGGCGGGGGCGGCGGCAGGAAGCGCCCGTAGCCCCCTCCCCTCCCTTCGGCTCGGCCCCGGTGGGAAGGAGGGAGCTGGCGGCCAGGGGAAGGCGGGGGACAGGAAGCTCTCCCCGGCGGGGGGGCAGCAGCGGCCCGCACTGGGGATGAAGGAGGCGGTGGAATCTTGCTTCTCCCCGCCCCGCCGTTCCCCGGCGTCTCCCAACTCCAGTGACAGGCGATGGCATCGCTACCGCCGCTAAAATGGTGGCAAGAGGCCCTGGTCCCACACCCACTCTCGCTGCCTGCGAGGGCGAGCCAGGCGCAGCGCTAGAAAACGGCACCCAGAGACAACTCCCGCCACGGCTCTGCCCCTCCACCCTGGGCCACCTTAGCACCCAAGCTGAGAGACCTTCGAGGAAACCCAGAGGCCGTGCTGTGTGTTTGTGTGAGCACAGAGCAGCTAGCCCGGGCCAGCAGTAGCTAGCTTGGGCCAGGAGCACCACCAAGCCAGGAGCAGTCAATCCAGACCAAGAGCAGCAGTCCCGCAGCCTCGCCTCTCCTACCAGCCCTTCCCGGCAGCCTCACCCTCCCTTGCCCGTACTCCAACCTCTGCCTCGCAGCCTTCCCCCACGGACTGGAGAGGCTGCACAAACAGCCACCCGGGATTTCCAGCCCTTTCTTTCTTCTCTCTCCTCTCCAGCTAGGCACGGGTGTCGGTACCAGGATGGAGAAGCCTGGTGCTCCTCTGGGGAGCAGCAGCCCCACCACAAAGCCAGGCACAGGGGGACATTTTGTTCAGCCAAGGAGGACTGTCTTGGCAACGTGCCCACAGCCAGAGCTTTTGCACCTAACTCGAAGAAAATGGAAGAAAGGGCAGAGGGAAGGGGCTGAGCCCCAAGCTGGATGGAGGCTTGAGGGCTGTCTGCCTGTCCTTCAGAGCCCCAGGCCCACCCCTGACCGCTCCTCAGTGACTGCCTGTTCCAGCTGGGAGCAGGGCAGGGAACAGCTGGAAGCAGGATTGCACCCAGCAAATAAAACAGTCACAGCAACAAACTGCGCTGGCCCCGGTGACTTCCGTTTAACACCCTCTCTCCAAACACAGCCTTGCCTTTCCAACAGGAATTGTAACACAAATATTTATTTCTCCAGCCCAGCTCATGCTTTTTAAAGGGAAACTGTGGCATCATCTGCAGCCAGCAGAAAGCTCCAGTTGCTTTCCTCTCGCTCTCCTCCATCAGTTAGAGCAAGCAGCTGAAGGCAGCCCCTCTTCAGCTGTATTTTCTCTCCTGCCCACTCCTTTCCCGGGGCTGGAGGACCTTGAGAGGTTGCTGTAGGGCACCAGGGAGGCAGTAACCCGAGCCTGCAGCTTTCTCTGCCCTCAGGGATGCACGAATCTTACAACCAGATGCCCACCTCCGGGTTTAATTGCCTGGTGGAAGGACAACTATGCGCTGATGGGAGGCTGGATGCAATCTCCCGGCCAGGACTCTCCCTGTGGTCTTCTGCCAGCCGCTGAGGCCAAAGCGTAGGGAGAACATGCAGCCAGCACAGCTCAGAGCCTTGGAGGGACAGGGAGGACAAGGCAGTCCAGGTGTTTTGCCTCTTCCCCCAGCCCAATTGCTTTCCATTCTAAAAAAATTCCTAAAAATTATAAAACAAGCAGCCATTTGAAAAGAAAAGGAAACCACAGCAGGCTCATGCACATATGTGAATGCTGCAGAGCTGTGGGGTGCTGTTCCCTGCTCTCCAGGGGAGGGGGAACCAAGGCCAGCCCCCTCCTACCACCTGCAGTCAGGACAGTTCTGCTGCCCACTGCTCTAACCAATAGCAGCTGCGCAGTCAGAGGAGCTCACACAACCCCCACGCTTGGCATGGAAACCAGCATTCTTCTGGGAAAAACGTGGGGTGCAAGAGTAGGATTCAAGTGGCCTGGCTATCTTCAGGCAAGCAGTCCCTCCTGGAGAGGGGCCCTCTCCAGGGGCATGGCAGAGGTGGTCAGGAAGACACCCCAGGGCTGGTTTACTTCATCTCTGGTGAGAGGTCCTGCTCTGGCCTTTTCATTTTCTTCTGAAAAACCAACCTGGGGACAGTGAGGACAATGTTTTTATCCCTACTAAAAGCAGGAAAAGGCAGCAGTAGGGGCTCACAAAACCGGGAGGAGGGGGGCAGCAGCAGGGAGGGACTGAAGCACCTCGGTGTGGAGGATTGAATCCAACCTCCCCCAAGCATTTCCTCCGCTCCAGTTAGCGCTGCAACCGCTGCTTCAATCCCTCTTTGGGAGGCACAGCACGCATCCACCCCTTAGGTAGCAGGAAGACGCTCAAGAATTTGTCTTTCTGAGAAACCTTTTATTTGGCACAATCAATGCTGGCGTTTTTCAGAGGAAAACCATTCCTTCCTCCCCCTACTGAGAAAAGCCTTGAGCCCAGGCTGCTGCTGCTGCGCTCGTGCTGCACAAAGCTGTGCTCAGAGGCAGGGCCTGCTGCGATGCAAGGAAATGCTGTTTTTCTCAGCAACATGTGGGTGTGGAAAGCCCAGCCTTTGGATTTACAGCAGCCTACTGTAAACTTTTTTGTTTACTAGAAGCAGAGCGACCACAGAAACTTTCATTGAGAAGGCCTCGGGTAAGCAGCTGGATCAAAGGCTGAACTGCCCCCTATTTCTCTAGGGCTGGGGAGGTGGGGCTGCCACCAGGGTTCTGAGCAGCTGCTCCACCTCGGAGGTCTGAGCACTGTTCCTATGCTGGAGCTTTGCCAGAGGCTTTAACAGAAGCAGGGTCAGGAGCTGAACCGGGAACCCTGCAGTGTGGGGACGGATCATTTCGTTTCCCAACGCACGACTGCCTTAGCAAAGAACTAGACAATCCTGTTAAGGCCTCACAGAAGCCCTGGAAAAAAAACAAAACAACAAAACAATCTAGAGGCACTTGGAGCAAGATACTCCACTTTTGTGCCCTTTAAACAACACCATCCTATCATTACCTTTCTCCCTCTCAGGGAGCGTGAGCAACAGTGAGAAGCAGGGAATCTTCCACTTTCTCCTTACCCAACTGCTCTGTCCCAGCAGCCTAATTCTCCATCTGGCTCACTGCTTCATCCTGACCCTCCCGAGAATTTACTGTCTGAGGGGTAGACAAGTGTTCCAGTTCATAATGTCCATTCTTCACAGCCATTGTGCCATCTTTTTCTGCTGCCAGCTTTTTACTCTTCTTGCTCTCGATGATCTGCTGGAGCTGATGGCCAGCGTAGTGTGGTTTGGCAGTCAGCGCCGTAGCGGGCACGGCCAGCCCGAGGATGTCAGGCACCATGTAAGGCCGAAGCCAACCCACCAGCGGGGTGCTGCCAGGGGTGTAGTGGGTTTGCTTATGATAGAAGAGAAGCCCATCGACCTGTAAAGAGAAGAGGGAGTGAATGAAAGGCCAGAGCTGGAGGCCTTGCAGGTGGATGACAAGTGCCAGACGACAGCCCCGCTCTCCATTTACAGGCCAAAACCACCAGCTGGATCATTTTTCCTCAAGCAGTGCAATAAATAGCGGAAGGGAAAGAAGAAACCTGCAGAGCTCCTGGCCCTGAAAGAGCACTGCAAGCCCTGTGACTGCTGGATGGCTTGAAATTGTCAAAGGCAAACAATTCCAGCCTGATGCTGGGCATGGACCAGCACTTCTCCTCCAGTTCCAGAGATCCCACTCTGCAGCAAAAAGCCATCAAGCTGCTGAAGGAGGCAGCACACAGCAAGGCCACTTTACCAGATTAAGGTTATTCTAAATAATGCATTTGGAGAGTAATTAGTCAGAGTGGATGACGCCAAGGAGCCCTGACTGGGGAGGCAGCTCCAGCTCTTTCAGCTGCCTTCTTTTCTGCCAAATAAATTCTTCATGTTTCCCAAGAGAGAACTTCTCCAGCAATCAATGACAGTTAAGGGCACTCAGGACTTTGAAGGTTTAGGCCCCTAACTCTTGTGCTACTATTGCCACACTCTGCAATACTGTAGCTGCCTGACATTTCCCCCCCACACTCAGGGCTCTTCTCCCCTCTTCCTGCACTTCCCAGGGGTGCACTCTGCCAGGTTAGATCCTGCTGTCAGGCTGACAAACACTGGAGGTGCTGCTCCTCTTAGCACAGCCTCACAAGCTTTTAAAAAGCCATTTGGCTGCAAGTAAAAGTAGCTGAGTGGGCAGAGGAGATGAGAGCAAGCGAGCCCACCTCAGGCCTACAGCCCCCAAAACTGCAGAACTGCACCTATATTGGCAGTGAACTGAGGCATTGGTGAACCAAGTGGATCGAGGTGATTCCTAGACTGTGAGCCAGGCTGAGCAAAGAGCAGCATGTGTCCCTCTCTGCACCATGGATGCTAACCTCCAGCAGAGAGGGACAGAGCTTCTGGCACTACTCTGCTCATAACTGTAAGCCACAGTTAAAATCTTGCAAAATAATCCCAGAATAAGGGGGATTCCTGTGCTAGGAAAACATAAAACCACAACAGTAAACAGCTCAATGAGCTTGTGGAACCCACTGGGTATCTGAAGTACAAAGCTTTTCCCTCCTCCTGTCTCGTGGGCAGAGCCAGACTGTAGCACCCAGCACCATGCCTGCAGATCCAGCCCATTCCTGTGGGTGAGTGGCACTTGATGAGCAATGGGGATTCTCCAGCACCCACAGGAATGTTCTGGTAAAAATCAGAGATCTTCCTTAAGCTGGAAAATTCAAAGGAGTTCAGCCTGTTGGAGCATTAGGTCATGCCCTTCCTTCCCTTGATTTCTCTTATGTTGCTCCCATATTCCTTCCAGTCGATTTAATCTGTTGGCCTGGTCTCTACCCTGAGTCACCACACTGACACCAGCACCATCAGAACAAGTGCTGACACTGTCCCTGATGAGAAACTGCCCAGGCAGGAGGATTTCACATTTCACAGCCATGCTTTTCAGATTTTAGGTGCTTCATAGTACTCCCAACTCCTTCACACCAGGCTTTCTAAGGCACTTGGGCTCCTCCTGCCTTTGTGGAAATCTGAATCTTGTTTCACTCAGATCTGCAAGCAGAGACAGTAGCTCTTAAGATCAACTCCAGGAAACACTTCCAGTTCAGTGCTAGTCAACTGATCCAAAGTCCACTGAATTCAGTGGAAAACCATTCTGCTGAATACAGCAGAATCAGGGTCTAACTCTAAGGTTACACATTAACTCTGCAGACCCAGACCTGAAGGCACTGACCACCTCTGTTGCCACCACACACACAAGAGGTCCTCCCAAGGATCACAAGGTGCTGAGGCCAGGCATTAGAAGACCTCTATGATGATACAGCACTGTCCACAGCAAGGCTGTGGGTTGCCTTCTGCAAAGTTGATGTTGTTATGTGCTGTTGGAGGCAGCCATTTAGGGGGATTTCCTGGGCTCCCTCTCGTGGCACCATCACCCACAGACCCATGGTTCCCTGCACTCTTCCACAGCACCACGGTTTCTGTGGCTGCTTGGGGCCAAATTACACTGTGTTTCACTCCTTAGGGATGCACCTCAGAGAACCTGGGGGGGTAAATCACTGCTGGATTACTCACCCCCTCTACTCCAGTCTGATGAGACCCCATCTGGAGTACTGCATCCAGTTCTGGAGCCCCCAGGACAAGAAAGATCTGGAGGGGCTGGAGTGTGTCCAGAGAAGGGCCACAAGGATGCTCTGAGGCTGGAGCACCTCTCCTATGAAGACAGGCTGAGAGAGTGGGGATTATGCAGTCTGGAGAAGGCTCCAGTGAGACCTTCTTGTGGCCTTCCAGTATCTGCAGGGCCTACAAGAGGCTGGGGAAGGACTTGTTAGGATGTAAGACAGCCATAGGACTAAGGGGAATGGATCCAAGCTTGAGGAGGGGAGACTTAGGTTGGATGTTAGGCAGAAGTTGTTGCCCAGGAGGGTGCTGAGCCACTGTGCCAGGTTGCCCAGAGAGGTGGTGGCAGCCCCAGCCCTGGCAGTGTTGCAGGCCAGGCTGGCTGGGGCTGGGAGCAAGCTGCTCTAGTGCCAGGTGTCCCTGCCCATGGCAGGCACAGGGGTTGGCACTAGAGGAGCTTTAAGGTCCCTTCCAATCCTGACAATTTAGTGCTTTCCATGATTACAAAGGAAGAGGCAGATCCACTCCCATCCCCTCCGTGAGCATTTCGCAACCCTCTCCTTTGCAGAAGTTTTCTGCTCTGACCACAGTGGGGCAATACTCCTCAGCCTTTCCTCCTGGGAGCAGATGCCTCAGGAAGGAATGAAGCTTTTTTGCAGCACAGATGGGAATGCCTGTTTCTACAGAGGCACTCAGAGCATTTGCAATTGAGCTGCAGGAAAGCTGGGATGCCTTCTCAACTCCTCAGTCTGTGTTCAGAGGGGGTGTGACACTGGAACTTTCTGACTCTCTCCAGTGACTGCCCTGGCTTTGACAAGCAGAAGGCAAAGTGTCCTGGTTTATTCAAACCCTTGACACAAAGTCAGCCCTTGCAGCCTAATCAGCACCCCTTAAATTCAAACCTGCAAGTTAATTGCTAACTGGGGCCAGGAGAGCACAACAGACACAGTCAAATCAGTGTGCAACAAGCAGCCTCTCCAGAGACTGCTCCTGGCCTCAGGCTGGGACTGGGTGCTCTGCAGGAACTGCTGAAGCCACCGGAAGAGCTTCTGGCTCCCAGATGTTTGTCCCTGACACTCTGCTGGAATGCCATTGCCTCCTCCATCCTCTTCCTCCTCAGCACCATGTCAGCCAGGGCAGTCCAAAGCAGCCTGAGCTGTTTTCAGAAGGGTCTCCAAGGTGCTGCTCACAGCCACACAGAGCTGAAGTGGGTGGCAGGTCCATTTGCCTGTCCTGCCCTTCTCCCACAGGTCAGCAGAGGAGCCTGAAGAGCACAAGAGCACCTGCTTCTAAAGCTGAGGAAGCAAATGCAGGTGTCCTGTTCAGCTACTTGCTGGGGGAATGGCCACCTCAGAAAGAGCCAAGAGCAGCAGGAGTCAAAGGTAGGAAGCTGCTGGTTCTGTACCAAAGCAAGAAGCAGAGCTTGCACTATCCCCTCCACAAGATCCAACAGCAGTATACAGCAGGAGGACAGACTCAGCTGAACCCTTCCCAGCCATTTCTGTTACAGTCATCTGCCCCCAGCTCCAGTACATCTCAAGTGCCCATCACTAACACTCCAAACCCTCAGAAACCATCAGGAGCTTACCACCACCCTTCTCTTCCCTCTCTACAGAACACAAGAGAGCTGGGTGCCTTGCACATGAACACCGAGGTGCTGGAGTGTGCCTGGAGAAGGGCAATGAATCTGGTGAAGGCTCCACACTCCCATGCAGGGAAACAACACCACAGCTCAGCAAGCCTCCTGAGGGCCTCAGGAGAGCACAGCTCCAGAGCAAAGGGATGCACTCCTCTCCAAGCACTAGCAGATGCATAGTAGGGCTGCCTGTGTGTGCTCACCTCAAAGGGGAAGTCCATAGCCAGCACCTGACACAGGCTGTCCGAGGAGCAGGGGAAGTTCTGCAGGCCCACAAATTTGAACTGAAAGAGTAAGAGAGGGTTAGGAGAGGTAACTGCATGGCCTCAAGCAGAACAAGTTATTGAATTGAGCACTGGCGTGGAGGCAGCTAACAAGGAAGGATTCTCCCAAGGCAAGATCCAGCATGAGAGGGAAAGGCTGATGAAGTCAGAGGGAACATGCTAGATCTCTCCAGTCTCTTGCTCCTTCCCTAGTCACTGCTTTCTATGAGTTATTGGGACAGCCAGATACCTGATGGGATTCACAACAGCAATGCACAAGCAAACCCCAGAGCTAGAGACAAACCAACAAGACCAAGCTGTCCAGTGGTGCCAGTCACATCCCACCAGGCTAACTGGGAGTGCTTGCATGGAAGCCTACAAAATCCCTCTAGCCCCCAGAGAGGACAGGGTGGGAATAGTTGGTGGAGACAACCCTTGCCCTCTCTCCAGCAGTACTGGATAAAGTACCTACAGGGCTGCAACTTGACAAATCTCACTCCAGAAATGGCAAACGACTTTTAAAAGACCTATGGATTGCCACCACCATGCCCAGAGAGCATGGAATCTGGAGTGCCCAGAATGATCTATCTCAAGTATTTTATCATCCCAGTTCCAAATGACCCCCTCTCTAGCATTTAGCAAGAGCTCAGGATGGCAGAGACCCAGTACTCAGCTCCTGATACCTTTTCTTTTTTCCAAGCATCTAAGACTGCAGGAAGGACTTCTCAGGAGAGCTGACCCTGCAATGCTCTTCTAACCAAAATAGAAAATGATGACCTCTGGGCAGGATGCAAAGCAGACACACGTCTGCTCCAGGCTGCTGGCTCAGCCAAGCAAATCTTTCCACCCAGGAAATGAAAGATGAAAGAACTCCCCCCTTCCTTCATTAGGTAGCTGTCTCCTGGATATTCCCATTGGAGTCAGAAGAGGATGTTCTCCAGATACACAAACCTTCACTGCTGGCACAGGAGCAGGCATCCCTGATCATGCCTAATCTGCTCAACCCACAGGTGCTGTTCTGCTTCGGTGTGTCTGAGGACACACAGGGGCTGCACACTGATCAGATCCTGCTTTGCTGACCATGCTCCATAAGCCAGGCAGTCAGATCTCATGTCTGTCCCCAAAAATCACTTTCCAAGCTGTTGTGGCTTCTAGGTCTGACCTCCATGTCTAAGTCTTCAAAGGAAGACTTTTAGTCCTTGCTCAGCAGGGACTCCAGGTGCCAATCTGGCATCCATCCCAACAATTTCCATGGTTATCTTAAGGCTAAAGCTTTATGAGCCTTTCCCCTTCCATTGTGAGCCCACAAGACAAGAGAAAACCAAATCCCATTGTAGTCAGGCTGCTGACCAATGCTGGCCCTGTAGAAACTACACTGGTTTTCCATTCTGTTTCAAGAGAAAGCTAAAACCAGCATGACAGCTGATACCCTGCACTCTGATCTCCTCAGCACTTTGGCTGGGGGAAAAATACAACCCATAAACCAAACCCACCCTCCTGTACAATACTGGGTGATTCTATTTCCATCCTGAACAAGGCACTCCATTTCATCAGTGCACTTGGAAGCCTAATCCAGGCGGGGAAGAAAGAAGCTTCTGCTCATGGAAGAAAGTGCTGAAGCTTGCTGAACAGGAGGACCTTAAACTGCGCCCCCCCCCAATCCTCCTCCTCCTCTCACTGCAAAAGAACTTACTGGATTAATCCTGCTTTTCTCTCCCAGCCCTTCCTCCTCTTGGATCTTTGAAAAGAGCCAGAAGAATCTGAAGTCAGTCTGTGAAAGGAGGCAGAGACTTAATGACTCTTCACCACACATCACCCATCAGCACTTGCCAAGCATCTCCATTCCTCTGCACTTCCCTAGGAGATTGACTTACACACTCAGCTTCACCTGCAGAGCCAGCTGGAACCCCAAACTCTGCTACATCCCCTCATACCCACCCCCCAAAAAAGATGTACCCAATTATTCCAGTAGCCAGCAGCCCCATAAGCTGTGAAGATGCTGGTGCTCAGACAAAATACCCATCCTACTGCTGAGCAGTCTCTGTTCAGTGCTGGCTGCACAGCAGCTCACGAGACAGGGAACAGACAGACAGTGCAGGGCAGAGTGGGAAGACTCAGTACCTGGCAGTCATAAACAGGGTGTCCTCTCCAGCACATCACATCCAGGATGTAGTATGTCTGCTTTGCCTCATTGTAGATGCAGTCCAAGATGCAGTACACTGCACACACAAACACAGGGAAGTCCAGACATGCTCCAGAGCTGCCTAACCCAACAGGCAGATGCCAGCCCAAATCCCTCCTGCATTAAGCCTGCCCTGACATGAGGCTGGAAGGTGCAGAGATCCCCTTCTGCTCACAGAAGCTACCACCACAAAAAGCCTTTAGCTCAAGGAGTCCAACAAGGCTACAAAAGTATCAACCAAAGACACAGTAAGCAAAGGAATGTCTCAGAAAATGCCCTTTATTAAACAGTAGCCTCTCCTTAGGTCAGAGCAGGAAAGCAACTACAAGAGGTATTTAGAGCACACTGCATGCAGCTCTGTCAGTCAACCAGGCAGCTNTTCGCCAAGCCTAGCCATACATACATACAAAGTTCTTATCCAGCATTAAGGTATCTGGCAGTGTCCACATCTAGTTATCCCCAGCTACATGAACAGGCCTGAAGCTAACTGCCTCTCACCCCGAGCCTGCCAGCACACACATGCTCAGAGAGAGCAGCAGGCAGCTCCCCTCTCCCTATCCCAACCCCTCCTCACAGCCTCACCTTTCTCGTTGGTTGCACTGTGCCGGTTCCCCCCCGGCAGCAGCGATGGGAACCTGTTGACACAGAAGCCACTCTTGGTGTAAGCTGCTGTTGTGCCCTGCAAGGAAACAGGGGAAAGAAAAACAGTCAGGGCAGAGAGGTGGCCCAGTCTTATGTTGGTTGGGAAGCAGGTACAGGTCCTTTAGCAGGTGGTGAGACATCACCACTGCTGCCACTTACCCTGGAGGCCACAACTAGTGCCCTCTTCCCAACAGGACACACCACTAAAACCCACTCCTGCTCCAGATCCAGGGGGACATCAACCAGCCACTCTGACAGCATCAGCTACAGAGAAATCCGGAAAGACAACAAAAAAATCAGCTAGTAACAACTCTCCTGAAGTTATGGGAAACTCAGCAGCTCAAGGATAAAGCAAGATGGTTTTGACTTGGCTTCAACAGCTACACTGGGTGCTCTAGAGGCAACTTGCATTGCTCATCACCCTGCATTCAGCACCAAGGGGGCTCCTTTCCTCTCTCTAACCAACTGGTGTAACAGACACTCCCCCAAGTCTTTCTCTTGCTTCCCAGCTGCTGATTGAGTTTCACAGTACAGCACAGGGCTCACAGCCCTTGCTTGGGCACCCCTGCACCTTGGTCTCTACTCCTGCACTTTACTTAACATGCTATTTATTTGTAAATAAGCAGCAAGGCTTAGAGATTCCTAAACATGAGGAGTAAAGTGTCAAGAAAAGTTGACCTCTTCAGAGGTTGCCTGGCTATGACCACCAGAGAGGCTGTGTGTCTTTTAGGACCAGGATAGCACCAAGGCTGATAAAACTCATCAGCTAAGGTTTCCCTTCCCAGTGTCCCAGACATGGGGAGAGACAGAGGTCATTTCCACAATGGGATTCAAATGCTGCTAGCTGAGCTGAAATCTCCCAAAGCACATAGGCATCCCATCTCCACTTGTCCTCCATTTGAACACATCATGTGTCTGAGGCAGAAATGAGGCACAGCTTTTCTCTGAGCACCAAGCCAGACAGGACATGTTATTCTCAGCCCACCACAGCTGCTCACCACACCCAGCCTCATCACCCCACATCCCTCACCCTGCACAGCCCAGAGTTCATACCCACACCCCACCACAGGGTGACATGTGAAGGCAGGCAGCTCCTCACCTGATTGGCATAGCGTTTGGGCAACTTCTTGCCAGCATCTACATCCATTTCCTCTTCCTCCGCATCTTCCCCCTCCTTCCCCTCGTCGTCGCTCTCCACCCCCGTCCAGTCGTCCTCTGCCAGCCTCCTGGCATGGTTCACGTAGTCCAGCCGCCTCCTGGAATGAAGGGAACCGCCGGGCTTGCCCTCTGCGGCAGGCCGCCCACCACCTCCCCTCTCCCCACACACACAGCCCAGGCTGCCCAAGCCTCCCCTTCCCCGGGCCCCGAGCGGAGCTCGCTCGCTCACTCTTTCTGAAGGCGGAGGAGGCGCTCGCGGCGCTCGGCCTGCCCCGGGCCGCCGCGGGCCTTGTATGCAGCGAGGCGAGGGTGCGGAGCCGCCGGGTTGCAGGGCCCGGCCAGGGCCACGCCAGTCGCCAGCGCCGCGCTCAGCTCCTCCATGGCAACGCCCGCCCCACGGCCGTGCGCCATGACGCACTTCCACCCGGCCTGCAGGGGAGAGCCGTCCCGTCCCGCAGCGCTCTCTGGCGGCGCGGAGGCTCCGCAACCCCTCCCTCGGCCAGCGGCAGTCCCTACCAGACGTGACTCAGTTTCCCTCCCATCGGAAGAGGGATGGGACCAGGCAGGGACATTCGGGGCCGTGACTGAGCATGGGCGTGGGGGACATCCAGGTCAGGGATGGAGGGGACACCCTAAGCAGGGATGGAGAGGACATCCAAGGGCAGGGATGGAACAGACATCCAGGACAGGGGTGCAGGTGACGCTCCAGGGCGAGGATGGAGAGGACCACCTTGGGCAGAGATGTAGAAGACATCTAGGGCAGGGATGGAGAAGACACTGGGGTCAAGGATGCGCGGGACCATTCCCAGTCAGAGAGGAGGGAGCAGCCGGCGCCGGAGTCGTGCCCTCGCGGGCCGTGCCGCGGCCGTGCCCGCCGGACCGGCTGCCTGCAGAGGGCAGCGTACGACCTGCTGCGCCGCTCCTTGCCGCTCTTGAACTGCCAACCGGCGAGCTCGCGCTGCCGTGCGTCACGGGAGCCTGCCGGCCAGCCTCGCCAGCTCCACCGGCACCGGCATCGCCACCGGGCACCGGGCAGCGGCACCGACACCAGGCAGCGGGCGCCGACACCGGAGCCGGGAGGCGGTACTGACAGCGGCCCCGGAGCCCCGAGCGCGGGCGGCAGCAGCGAGCGGCGGATCCTCCCCACCCCCGGTCTCCGGTTGGGCCATGCGGTGAGGGCTGCCCGCCGGGTCCGCGAAGGGACGGGAGGCGCGGCCTGGGCCGCAGCTGCGCTCGGGTCCCCGGCCCCGGGAGCAGTGGCGGCGGCGGCGGCGGGCCGGGCTGCCCCGACATCTACCGTCCGCACCGGTACCGGCAGCCGCCAGCTCCCCCCTCCCTGCCATCCACCCCGGGGGCTGCCCCCCGGTACTGGCCGCGGTGCTGCTCTGCCTGCGGGGCTTCTTCCGTCCGTCCTGCGTGAGATTTGCGGATTTCCAACCGGAAACACCCAAACACAACAACAACAACAAAACCAAAGCACCGAATCCTGGGAAAGTCGGCCCGGAAAGGAACGGCAGGATTCCCTGGGCTGGGATCACGGCAGTCTGGCCTGGCTCTAGGATCAGTTCCCGGTGCTTTCCCGGTGCCCACGGACTGGCAGGAGGAAATAGGAGTGTTTTGTCTACAGGAACACAGAAAAAAGTCGCTTTGGATTTATTTCCTTGCTGGCAACCGGATCTCTTCCTCCCGGGAAGTGAAACATCGGGATCAGCGTCGCTGGGAGATAAAACCTGGATGGACATGGCAGATCCTGGCTCTCGCTCCGGCCAGGCTTTCCATCCCCTAGGAGCCAGGGAGTTGCTTCTTGCTTGACTGGGGAATGTTGTTCTGAACTCGGGGATGTTGATTTTAACCGGGGCACTGGGATCAGGGGGGATCACTTGGCCATAGGGACCTCAGGGTCTCCTCCTAAGGGATTTCTTCTGCTCTGTATTTTCTCCCCCAAAAACCCATCGGAGCCTCTTCCCGGAGCGTGTGGTGGCTCTGGTGCCGAGCTCCTCACCGTTATCTGGTTTGGGATTGCGTTACGCCCTGTCCCCCTCTCAGCCTCAGCCCCAGCACCGGCCATGGCGTTGAAAGCCAGAGCACTTTACAACTTCCAGAGCGAAAACAAGGAGGAGATCAGCATTCAGGAGAATGAGGAGCTCGTCATCTTCAGTGAGAACTCCCTGGATGGGTGGTTGCAGGGTCAAAACAGCCGTGGGGAGACTGGCCTCTTCCCTGCCTCCTACGTTGAAATCCTCCGCTCCTGCTCAGACTCCAACTACAGGGACTACTCCATCAGCCCGGCAGGCTCTCCCGGCCATGACTGGACCCCCCCCAATCCTGGCATCTGCTACCAAGGCAGTTTTGAGGACGATGATGATGATGATTGGGATGACTGGGACGATGCTTGCACGGTGGTGGAGGAGCCCCGGAGTGAGCCGGGCACCAATGGACATCCTTCACCCAGCTTGCAGTACCTGGCAGCACACAGCCACCACCAGCATGCTGGTTACCATCCCAAACCAGCACTGGAGAGACAGGACAGCATGAGCTCCTCCAAGAGGGGTAGCGTGGTGGGGAGAAACCTCAACCGCTTCTCCTGCTTTGTCCGTTCAGGGGTGGAAGCCTTCATCCTAGGTGACGTGCCTTTGATGTCCAAGATTGCCGAGTCCTACTGCATCGAGATGGGCTCCAAAGGTCCCCAGTGGAGGCCGAACCCCCACCCCTTCATCTGCTCTGTGGAGGACCCGACCAAGCAAACCAAGTTCAAGGGTATCAAGAGCTACATCTCCTATAAGCTGACCCCTAGCAACATCAACTCTCCCGTCTACCGCCGGTACAAACACTTTGACTGGCTCTACAACCGCCTCCTGCACAAGTTCACTGTCATCTCGGTGCCCCACCTGCCAGAGAAGCAGGCCACTGGGCGCTTCGAGGAGGACTTCATCGAGAAGCGCAAGCGGCGGCTGATCCTCTGGATGGACCACATGACCAGCCATCCTGTCCTCTCCCAGTACGAGGGCTTCCAGCACTTTCTCTGCTGCCGTGATGAGAAGCAGTGGAAGCTGGGCAAACGCCGGGCAGAGAAGGATGAGATGGTAGGCGCCAGCTTCCTCCTCACCATCCAGATCCCCACAGAGCACCAGGACCTGCAGGATGTGGAGGACCGCGTGGATGCCTTCAAGGCCTTCAGCAAGAAGATGGATGACAGTGTCCTGCAGCTGACCAACGTAGCCTCCGAGCTGGTGCGCAAGCATGTTGGGGGCTTCCGGAAGGAGTTCCAGAAGCTGGGCAATGCCTTCCAAGCCATCAGCCACTCCTTCCACATGGACCCCCCCTACAGCTTGGATGCCCTCAACAATGCCATCTCCCACACAGGCAAGACTTATGAGACTGTGGGGGAGATGTTTGCTGAGCAGCCCAAGAATGACCTGTTCCTCATGCTGGACACTCTCTCTTTGTACCAAGGGCTCCTCTCTAACTTTCCAGACATCATCCATCTCCAGAAAGGTAAGGGTGGACTCTTCTCCCCGATGATGACCTCTTCTGTGTGATAGCCCCACATGGGTGAGAGCAGCATGAGAAGTGGGATGGGGATGCAATGAGGACATCCTGTGCTGTGCAGTGATGGGGATGAGGATGGTGATGAGGATGAAGACCATTGCCTGTGGCTCTCAGGGAGGCAGCATGGTCCCTGCTGGCATGGCTTCCCAGTCTGGAAGGAGCTGCTGGGGCTGTTGGGTCCAGGATCAGGTTCTGCCCCAAGTGATGCTGCCCAGCATGCTGGCTGGGGGGTTGACAGAGGGTTGCTCCCCTCAGGCCATGAGCAGGAGCCAACATCATTGCTGGTGGCTCCAGGATAGCTTGCCCAGTAAGTTGTGAGCATTCCCACCCACCACTGTTTGTCTGTCCTCACCCTCACTCTCTGTGTGAAGCAGTGGTTGGGTGAATGCTGGGGCTGGGACATGGCTGGGACCTGGCCTTGGCTTGATTGGAGGGGCTGAGGGAGATGATGGTGGGGACATCTCTCTTCTTCCCACCAGCCTTGCTACACTCCCCTGACTGGAGAGGACACACTAGACATTTTGGAGATAACCAGGGTCAAGCTCTTCGAAAGTACATCCCCTTTGTCCCCTTGTGCTTGCTGGTGCCTGGGGTGTCTGGGGAGGCTGGGAGGTGAAAGGTGGGCAGGCAGGGCTGGGTGTCCCTTCACACCCATGCAGAGGGCTGTGACGCAGGCAGGGAGTGAGGCTGAAGTCCACACACTCCTCCTGGCCTGGTGTCCCTCTCCGACAGTCCTGAATTTTGGGGGGAGAGGGAGTTTTCCCTAGGGTGAAGCCAGGGCTGTCTGTATGCTAGCATCCAGGGGTGTCCATGCATCGCTCTGCATCCCTGGGGGAGGCTGGGCCAGCAAAGCGGGAAGGGGAGGATGCAATCCAGCCCTGGCTGCTTCCTTGCCTTTCCCTTCCCGCGTTGTTTACACCAGCGAGTGGAGAGGGGCTGGATGCCGTCTGGAAGCGAGCCTGCGTGGGCAGAACAGAAGGCAGGATTTGGCCTCCAACCTTTGCTGCTTCCTCCTTGTCCTCCTCCTCCTCCTCTGGGAACAGGGCTGGCGCAATGGGAGCATCGTAACCCCGGGTCTGGTGCTGCAGGCAAAGGGCAGGGAGAAGGGAAAAGATCCTGGCGAGCCGCGCGGCCAGATCCTGTTTTGAGGCAAACAGCCTCCGTACTAATGAGGGGGGAGGAATGCAGGACTGGAGCCAGGCAGGATTCTTTCGAAACCAAGCTGTAAAAATACATGGAAGGAGAGAGAAGAACTGGTGGCAGAGAATCAGCCATCTCAGGGAGAGAGAGATGCTTTCCCAGCTGAGCTCCAGCCCTTGGAATCCTAGAACCATTTAGACTGGAAGACAACCTCTAGGATAATTGAATCCAACCATTAACCAGCACTGCCATGTCACCACTAAACCATGTCACTGAACACCAGAAATCCATGTCTTCACAGTCCCTCCAGGGATGGTGACTCCACCACTTCCCTGGGCTGCCTGTTCCAGGGCTTGACAACCCTTGTGGGGAAGAAAGTTTTCCTAATGTCCAACATAAACCTCCCCTGGTACAACTTGAGGCTGTTGCTTCTTGTCCTTCCTGTACCCCAATTCATCTTCTCCCTGGCTGGGGTCTCCAGGGCTGCTCCTGATCCCCATCCACAGGGTCACCTCAACATTTGCAAGGCAGGCCTGGCTAGGGTGCATGCCTGTGTTCACACTCCACATTAGCTTTGCACCCCAAGCCTCCAGCTGCACCCCTCCAGCAGCCCAGCACCCAAACCTCCTGCTAAATATGAATCTGATAGCCCAGGGATGGGGCAGAAAAGGAGTTGGGGAGGTCAGAGTTCAGAGGAAAAAGGCTCCTGGTCTTCCCCTGCCTGGAGGAGAGGATGGACGGACATGAGGAGATGACAGCCCTCACATGGGGCAGCTTCACACCCCCAGCTGTAGGGCCAGGCTGGTGCCCTGGCACGGCTTGGGACCCGCCGGTGCTGGCCAAGAGTGCTTGTGCCAGGGGAAAGGAGGACAGAGGGTGACACAGATCCATCAACCTCTCCCCCTTTTACCCCTGCCTTGCCAGGCGCCTTTGCCAAGGTGAAGGAGAGCCAGCGGATGAGCGATGAGGGCAAGATGGACCAGGAGGAGGCGGACGGGATCCGGAAGCGGTGCCGCGTGGTGGGCTTCGCCCTGCAAGCCGAGATGAACCACTTCCACGAGCGGCGGGTGGCTGACTTCAAGAGGATGATGCAGTCTTACTTAAAGCAGCAGATTGTCTTCTACCAGCGTGTCAGCCAGCAGCTGGAGAAGACGTTACGCATGTACGACAACCTCTAACGCCTCTGCTTGCTGCCTGCCCAGATCGTGCACTTCTCTCTCTGCGGCCTTGCAGACCTCCTCTGTTTGAGATGGGCTGAGAACGAACAGGAACTCCTGACGCTAGTGACCAAATACCTTTGGACTTTCTTCCCCCTTTCCCAGGTGGGCAGGCTGTGGTCCTGCAGGGACAGGCTTTCTTGCGGGCTGGCCGTGCCACATCTTTTCCCTGGGGACCTCCCCCACCCTGCTGCGGGTCTGGCTGGGACACAGGGGGAGTCACAAGAGGATGGATGTGGAGGTGATGGTGATTCTATCTCCACCCAGTGATTTTTAGCTTTCTGAAACCCCCATCCTCCTGGAGCAGAGAGGTGGGTGCATCCCAACCCGCTGGGAGAAGAAATCAAAGCGGTTGACATTTTGCACACTGAAAGCTTTTCTGATGGATAGGAAAAAAAAGCAAAGAAAAAGATCTTTATTTGGAAGAGAATGATTTTTTTTTTTTTGTCACAAGATATTTTCAATATTTTCCATTTTTGTGCAAATATTTCTGCAGCCTTTTTACCAATCAGTTTTTAAATAGACACACAGGGGCAAAGGGAAAATCTCTCTCTCTTGAGCGTGGCTGTTGACTGGGAAAAGGGAGAAAAGAAAACAACAGAAAAGGGAAAAAAAAAGCAAGCCCCACAGCCTTTTCAATAAAAATTGTCAGTAGAAAACCCACCCACCTCCTTCGCACAGATGTCTGTGGAAAAGGGAGCTGCTCCAGGGTCCCAGGGAAGGCTCTGCATCCCAGCATCCAGCCAGCTTCCAACTATCCCCCTGCTGTGGATGCCAGGGCGCTGAGCACCAGAGAGCCCCGCACTGACCACCCCTCCAAGGCTGTGAATCCTGCCCTGCTTTGCCCTGGCCAGCTGGGTAAGACCCAGGGCAGTGTGCCACTGCCTTGGGGAGACAGTGGGGCTGGCACAGGGACCTTGTTTTTGAAGGGAAATGGCTGGGATAAATCATGGCAAGGAAAGTTAGGTCCGGCTTGGCATGGCTCCAGGGTTAAAATTAGCCCTGGCCCGCAGGCCAGCGGGGTACTGTTAATATAACAGCAGCTCTGGGAATGCAGTGGGCAGAGCTCCGTCCTCCCAGAGCCCTCCCCGGCCCCAGCCCATGGGGATGAGCACAGCAGAGTACAGCTGGAGGCATCAGGCAGCCTCCATCCAGGCAGGGCATGTTTCCTCCTGCATCCCACAGCTGGGGTAGTCCCCTCCAGCATGGCCCCATCCCAACCACATCCCACCCCAGCCCTATCCAACCCTGGCTGCATCCTTCCTTGGCACCATCCTACCCAACCCCTATCCTACCCAACCCCTATCCTACCCCACTCTGGCCCCATCCCGACCCCATACTACCACAGCTCCATGCTACCCTGGCCCATCCTACCTTGGCTCCATTCCCCCCTATCCCATCCCCCTCCAGCCTCATCCCCCTCTGGCCACAGCCCAGCTGAGCTCCTTATCACTCTGGCCACATCCTACCTTGGCTTCCTCCCACCCTGGTTCCATCCTACCTCAGCCTCACCCCAACCCCATCTAACCCCAGCCCTATCCCACCCTGGTCCTATCCCCACCCCATCCTATCCTACACTGGCTCCATCATACCTTGGCTCCATCCCACCCCATTTTCATTCTACCCCAGCCCCATCCCACCATGGATCCATCCCAGCTCCATCTTACTGCTGTCCCATCCCACTCCATCCCAACCCCATCTCATCCCAGCCCCATCCTACCTTCACCCCACCCCACCCCAGATCTTCCAGCAGCAGCAACCATGGGAACAGAGTGGCTAACCTCGCAGGAGTTAATGCCTTGTCCCAGCCCTGCTGGCTGCAGTTGCTTTGGCCCCACATTGAGGCCAGATGTGGTGTGGGATTTTCCCCCCCCAGCCCCACTGCTGCCTGCTCTCCCTCAGGAGCACAATGGGCACTGGGTTGCAGGCTGCCACCAGTGTCCCCGGGCGGGCAGCCAGCCTCCGGCACTGCACGCAGCCTTCAGAGCTGTGCCAGCACCCGCATCTCAGCTCAGCCAGGGAATGGCCTGCCTGGGCTCCATGGCATGCCCCAGAGATAGGCTCTGGTTGTGGGGTGGAGGACGTGGACCTGGGAGGGTGGGAGAGCTGATAGCAGTGTCAGGAGGGTGTGTGCAGCCTGAGCCAGGGACTTAATCCTTCTCGGAGCCACCCTGACAAATGCTTGCAGAGCTGGGCCCCAAACCCAGGCTGCTCACGCCCTTGACGAAGGCTGAATGTTGCAAAGAGCTGCTTCTGCTCACAGGGTCTGTGACCAGAGCAGGAACATGTCCCAGCACCCTGTCAGCTCCTGTTACAGTGTTCTGGCATGCGGATGAGGATAGGAGAGTATTCCTGTGGGCTGCATGCCTGCCCTCTAAAGCCTGTGCCTCAGTTTCCCCAAGGGTGGACCTGTGCTCTCTGCAGTCCTTCAGCACCCATCAAGGTGTCCCTGCCCCATCAGCCACTCTGCTGTGTACCCCCATCTCTGGACCATCTACCCCCATGTCTGGACCATGCTCCTAGGGCTGGCTCAGCATGGCAAACCCATCAGCTGAGAGAACCTGCTTCCATTAAGATTCCTGCTTTTTCCCTCCACCACCTGGAAGTGGGCTTCTGGGGCCCTCCCTGCCTGTGAGTGGGTATTTTGCGGTTCTATCTTGGCCAGGGAGGGGGCTGCTGCTGCTCCCCATACCTCCAACTGCTTCCTGTGAAAGTGATGAGGTTTGGAAGATGGAAGCAGCTCTGAGCACCCTGGCGGGGAGGCATCTCAGTGGGGAGGGTGGTCTGGGGTTGCACACAGTGCTCCCTGTGCCCCACTAGTTGCTGCCCTTATCTGGGACACAGGCTGGTCCCTCCTCCCGCTCAGGGTCACAGCAAGAAGGGCCAAGAGGAAGCTCTGGGAACACAGGGCAGGTCCTCTTCCTCCTGCTGCTTCCCAAGGCTGCTTTCACGTGGGAAAGCCAAGGCCAAGGCACCACAGCAGTGTAGGGAGGTGGCAGTAGCAGTGGTGACTGCTGTGTCCTCGCTGCTTCCACTGTGGTGTGTGGCTTCCAGGAGCTCTTGTCTTCCTTCTTCCCTTTGCACCTNGCAGAGTACAGGAGGAGAATCACATCCCTAGTCCTGCTGGTCACACTATTCTTGATCCAGGCCAAGATGCCATTGGCCTTCCGTGCTGCCTGAGCACACTGCTGGCTCATGTTCAGCCGGCTATCAACCAATACTCCTAGGTCCCTCTCTGCTGAGCCACTCTCCAGCCACTCATCTCCCAGCCTGTAGCACTGCACGGGGTTGTTGTGGCCAAAGTGTAAGACTCTGCACTTGGCCTGGTTGTGAAAGAAAACCTGGCATCTTTGGTTTGACCTCTGGGAGACTGAGATTTCTATGCAGGTCAGGCCAGCAGGCAGTAGGGACAACCCATATCCAGAGGGATAACTTCTATCCAGCCCATGCCCATGTATCTTCAGCAAGGCTCAGCTGTCTGGGATGAGCCAATTAGCCAATTGCACAGCTAACAAATCCTCTGCCACCTATGAAGATGACCCCCCACATACTCCCACCAGCCCCAAGGGCTCAGTAATTCCAGATCAGCCACCAAAGCAGCTCAGCAACCCAAGCCTACTCCTCCCCATGGCAAAGGGGAGCATGGAGTGCAGGCCCTGGCGGGGCAGCCGGGCAGGATCAGGCCTGCCGGGCATGCTGCACTGCCAGGGCAGCTAGCAAGCGTGTCAGAGAGGCACTGCTGCCAACAGGGAGGGTCCCAGCCCCAGCCCTGGTGAGGTGGGAGGTGGAGGAGCGTGTGCCTGTGTGGAGGAACAAGACCAGGCAGATACACATAGGAGGGCAGAGGGAGAGAGCTCAAGCTGCCAGCTCAGACCTTTTCATCACTGCACCTTTCTGAAGTGTGACCCCGACCCAGCTCCTCCAGGCAAGGCAACGAGCATGAGCTAGTTCCCTTGACTGTGGCTATAAATGTTCCCTCCTGCTCCCAGCCCAGGGCACTTAGGCAGGGACAGAAGTGCCTGTGCCAGGGCAAAGAGCTGGGAACCACCTTTAATTGCAGCTGGGATTTGCCAGCCCTCCTCATTCCCTTGGTGCTCTGCAAAGGGTTGGACCCCCAAAGCCAGAGCTGGGGTGATGCTTGGGGCAGAGCCTGTCTCAGCTCTCCATAGGAGCATGGATAACCCCTCTCTGGTCCCCAGGGAAGGTGCTGAGCCTGGGGAGGTAGGTCCTGTGCTGCTGCTGAGGAGCTGTGTCTCCAGGCGTGTTGTTTTTGCAGGAGGGGTGGAGAGCCCAGGCTCTGGGATGTGGTTGTGCCTCCGTCATTGTCTGTCTGCCTTGGAGTTGCTGGGTGTGGAAAGGGAGCTTCGACTCAATCTGTCTGAAATTTAAATCATCAGCTGGGCTGGAGAGCCATGGCAGGCAGCATCTGCCTGGGGGATGCTTTCTGGTGTCCACGTCCTCAGCTCTCCATCCTTTCCTCTGCTTGCTGGGGCCTGATGAGCTCCTCTGGCCCTGCAGATTAAACTCACGTGCTTTATCTCAGATGGGTCAGGTGGTTGACCCCTGGGGACAGTCCTGTCCCTGAACGGGCTTGCTGTGAGGTGCTCCCAGGGTGATGTGCCTGCAAGGCTGCTCTTTCCCCCAGGCTCTGTCCTGTCCTGCTGGGCTTGCTGCCAGCTGAGCCTGTTCTGCAGAAATCAGGCAGGCACAGAGCAGGGAGGGCTGCCAGCATCCTGGGGTGCTGGGCTTGGCTCGGGACTGAGAAGAGGTGCTGAGCCTCATCACACCACACAGCAGCCAGCCTGAGGTCTGGCTGAGTTTCCCATGTAAGGCAATTCCTAGGAGGACCTGAACATATTCGTTACCTGCCTTGGGAGGAATAGGTGTCCTCCTGCCCTCCCCCAGGCAGGATCTCCTGGATGCCTCTCCTCATTGCCTGCCATCAGGGAGCATGACCTGTGCCCCCTAAGGAGATCCCAGCATGCTTCTTTTGACTCCCAGTGAAATCCAGAGCATCTCCTGGGGCTGTTAAGATCTGCCAGGGAGGTCTGGGGATGGGGACAGGGAGGCAGGAGCCCTGGGACCACACTTGGCCTCCCCAAGACATAGAGTGGCTGCATGAGCAGAGGGGGTTCATGTGCTTGCTGTGCCTTTGTCCCCAGCAGCAATGTGGACAATGTTGTTCCAAGGCCCTGTAGCCTGTGGTGGTCCACAGCAGGGGAGAGTTTGGAGTCCCAGGCACATCATGCATAGATGGATCCTAGTCCTGTGTGCAAGGCTTGGATGTGCTGGCTTGAAGCCCAGCTGGGAATAAAGTCCCTCATTTGTTGAACTCCTGAGTTTGTGTGGGTAAGGCTTGTGGGGAGGCTTGCAAAGCCAAATAATCCTATCTGCCCTGGGTGGATGCTGGAAGGAACCGGTTTGGCCTACTGCTTGTTTGCATTTGAATAGGTGCCTGAAAACTGGCTCATGTCACCAGAGCTGTGGCAGACTCCCCTGCAGCTCTGTGTCCATCCCCACCTGCCAGCTCTGGTGCTGGCCCTCCCTGAGCTGCTGCCATGAGGCTGGTATTGTTATTAACCCAGGAGAGGTGTCAGAGCCAGCCTGCTGCAGACACAAAGCCTGGGAGTTGGCCCTGGCGTTAAGGTCCCCTTCTCTCTTCCTAAAATAGTTATGTGGTCTGGGGAAGCTTTGCCTTGGACTCAGGGCCAGCCCAGGATGGACACTGGGTAGCTCCAGAGGAGGTTTTCTGGGTGCTTTAAAGGTGCTATGGGTCTGCTAAGGAAATGGTGAACCAGAAGGGCTACCCTGAGCCATGCAGCAGGGCTGCTCCTCCTGCCTTGGCTGCTCTGAGCTGAAACCAGGACATTAAACCCAGTGCTGGGCTGACATTCCAGCAGGGCTGCAGGGACTTCCCAACAGATCCAGCCCAGGCCACATCCTGCCCTGGGATCCAGCTGTGGGGGCTTCCCAGTGGAGGAGGAGAAACTCTGCAAGGGTGACTTCTTGATTAAGAACAGAATGGAAACTGAACTCATTGGCATTTTTGACCCTTGTGAACCCCTGTGTGACTGCCTGGGTAATCTGGTGGTCACCTTGGGGTGTCTGGAGGTGGCACAGAGGACAAAGGATACCAACTGTTGAGTCCTCCTCACACCTCATGGGTGTCTCTATTTCGTGATGTCCTTGCTTTTGACATGCTTCTTCCTCCTGTTGAGGAGGTGGTGGCAGGTGTGGCCTGTCATGTCCATCCTGTCATACCTCTGAGTCACTGCAACTTGCTCATTGCCTTTTGTATCTAGCTGTCTTCTGGTTCCTGCCCTGCTTTCTGCCATCCTCTGCTTCCCCTTAGTGACTTGAGGCTTTGCTGTGGGCTGCATCTCCTCTTGGCCTGCCTTTTGTTCTCTGACCCAGGTGTGCTCAGAAGCTGCCTGTAGATGCATGGGGGGTCTTGACTTGTTGATCCAGGTGCCCTCAGCACCTTCTGTCAGCCCCTCTTCAGCCCTTCCCAGCACTCCCATGCCTACTGTCCTACTCCTCTCCAACCCTGAATTTCTCTGCACTCACAGGCTGGGCACAGCCGTGCTTCCCTGGCACCAGGAACATCTCCCTCCTGGGCAGCACCTACTCGTGACTCCCTCTCCCATGGCAGGACTGGGGCAGTAGTGCACCCCACCATGGGCTCAGGGTTGGAGTGAGCCGTGGGTTCAGCTGGTCCTACTGCAGAAGAAATGGCTCTGGCCATGTCCTGTGGCAGGGGCTCCCTTGGGACTGCTCTGGGTGCCTTTTCTTGCTTTAAAACCAAGGGTAGAAGGCAGAGGAGGGACATGGGTTTGAGACACCCAAAGGGTGCTCAGCCTGGGGGAAACACCAGTGGCTGTAGGTGCAGGAGGAGGTGAGGACGTGCTGGGGGGAGGCTCCCCAGGAACAGGGCATGTGAGCTCCTGGGCATGGCTGGCTCTTGTCAGCCAGCTATGCACATCTGGCCTGACTTGGGAGGGAATAGCACATCTGGCAGAGCAGGTTTAAGCATCTTCCCTAGACCTCTGCAGCCTATATGACCTTGGAAGGGTGCAGCCCAGCTCCTGACACCCCCAAAACCTCCTGGATCAGAGTGGTTCTGGCCCAAACTGGGGTGAGGAAGGGACTTTCTGGGGTTGGTGGAGATGCTGTGCCAGCTTCTGATGCAGGGAAGCCAAAAGGCCTGGCCGGGAACGTTGTGAGCTCATTTGAGCTGGGGTTTGTCTCTTCGGCAGCTGGACAGGAGCCTGTCTGGACCCTCAGCCCTTCCCTGGGTGGCTGGTGGTGGGCAGCACTGGGGCTGGGCCTGATCCTGCCCCCACCATTCTGCTGCAAACCCTGAACAACCCAGGTGGAGCTTTGCTCGGGATTTAAACCCTGCCAGCAGAGCTTGGCCCTGAAGAACCGCAATCCGTGCTGGAGTTTTCCAGGTTACTGCCTGTCCTCCCCTGACCTCAGGAAGTGGATGTTTCCCAGCAGCAGGAATAAAACCACAAAGCCTTACAAAATAACCTGCTTCACTTTCAAGGCTTCTGACAAAATAGGCCACATTCCTTCTGTTTAATCCCTGGGAGTGAGCAGTCAGAAGGCAAACACAGAGTCTGCTTCCAGAGGGGCCCTCAGTGGATGTCACTGGCTTCCCTGCAAACCTCTATCCCTCCCTGGGGGGTACCTCCCTAGCAAAGAGAATAAATGAGCTGGCTGGAATGTGACAGGGAAGGCAAAGAGCTGTGCTCTGGAATAGGGAGGGAGAGGCTGGCTCAACCCTTTGGGAGCAGCACTTCCCTGGCAAGCTCTGAGCCATGCTGTGGGCAGCCTGCTCACATCATCTCCATTTTACAAAGGGGAGAGGATGTGATTTGCCTCTGAGCAGACGGAAACCACATTTTTTCCCTCTCCAGAGGAGCGTTTTGGAGGTGGAGAAGTCGCAGCAGGGAAGGAGGTGGCAGTGTGAAAGCTTGGCACCAATCAAAACAGGATACCTTGGGTCAAGAGGGCTCAGAGGTACCAGGGCTGCCTCTGCCATGCCCCATCTCATCTGTGCCGTGGGGGGCACAGGGCTGCCTGCCTGTACCCCAGTGGCTGTGGGTGCCTGGTGGGACATGCTGGAGCTCGCCAGCTGGATCTGGGCAGGTGTGATTTACCACTTGGCAAATGTTTGGCACCAAAAATGCAGCCAGGAATACTGCTGGCATGGTCCAAGCCAACATCCTGGCACTGCAGCAGCCTTGAAGTGGGACTGCACGGGGTGTTGGTATAGGGGTGAGGGGGATCACAGGATGGGTTTTACCCTGGATGAGGTGGGGTGCAAATGTGAAACATCCCCTGGGGGCTCCCATTGGCTTTCCCATCGGGTTGGTGAGAGTGGGATGCACCTTCTGATGAGCTTCCCAGCTGCAGTAGTGCAGGGTATTATTGTTGGGTCCCATCCTGAGCTCGGCTCTCAGTTTTTCCTCTGCTCTTCCTCTGACAATTTCTATTTCGGTTTTTAGGACTCTAGACTGGGGAAAATTTGAGCAAGAGCCCAGAATTTTGGACCATTACCTCCAAATGTTGCTCGGCAGCTCATTGGGATTAAAACAAACCTGGCAAGGGAGAGGGCTGACGAGAGCTGTGATGCTCCTCGGAAAAGGCACTTTATTCTGTTTACTTCTGGAGTACACAGTGGAAAACCATGCTGGCTCGGCTTCTCCACTCTCCTCTCCGGTTTCACGCTGCCCAGGTGAGCTCCTGCCATCCCTCCCGGCTGACGGCATCGTACCTGTTGTGCAACCCCCTCTCCCCCTGGGGCTCGGTGCAATCTGCTTTATGAAACACGCAGCAAGCACGCAGCGAAAGAGCGAGGAGGGTTTGCTTTCCAAGTGGGTGGAGACTCCTTAAGTTCCCCTGGCATTGGCCACAGAGGTTTTTTTCCGAGCCTCTGCTCCAGTGTCTCAGTCCGCCTAGCCCTGGGGGATTTGGGCAGCTTGGTCCCCAGCCTGACTCAGCGCAAGCCGCTCCTCATCCTCCCCCTTAAGCCGAGAGCTGTGACAAACGCTCCCGCGGCAGTCAGTGCTGCTCATGGAGGAGCCACCACTGGACCTGCCTGAGTGGCTCGGTGGGGACTGGTGCCATCAGGTCCCCTCCAGTACCGTGCCCACCACTGAGTGTCCCAAATGAGCACCTGAAGTCAGCATTCCCCAAGGATGCCCAGGCATTTTGCCTGCCTCCACTTGCTTATGCAGTGCCCCCCTCCCCTGCCCAAAGCCACCTGGAGATTTGGGGCTCCTACGTGGGCTGGACCAGCAGCCCCTGTATCCCCAGGGCCCTCCTCCATCTGTGGGATGCCAGCTCCCAGGAGGAGGAGAGCCAGGAAAAGGTGGCTGGCGATACTCTGGGACACTCTGGACCACCAGGAGATCTTGTGCCCCCATGGCTGAGCCCATCACACCCAATACTGGTTGTTTTTCAAGGGGGGGTTGGAAGTCCGGCAGTACTGGAGGAGCTCAGGGTCTGGTGGTGCCCCAGGACCTGTGCCCTGTGGTGGGGGACTTGTGCCCTTGCCATCCAGGGCATTGACAGTCGTTAGGGGGATGCCTTGGTTGGGGTCCATCCTCCGGAAGGTCTCCTGGTCCGGCACAGCCCCGTTCTTGGCCTTGGAGGACAAGGGAGTGCCCTGGACGTGGTGCTTCCCCGTCTTGTTGCGCTTGTGCAGGTAAAAGAGCAGAGGCAGGATGAGGGCCAGCAGGAGGAAGATGAGGCAGATGGGGATGATGATGCTGAACATGTTGGCCTCAATGAAGCTAAGGAAGGTACCCCCTTCCATGGGGCTGGGGCTGGTAGTGGCACCAAGGCCTGGCCAGGCAGTGGGGGATGTGCCCAGCTCACTGGCATTGGGGCTGCTCTGTGCTGTGCCTTGGGGCTGGGGCACCCTGGGTGAGGGTGCTAGGGGGGCTGTGAGCAGGGTGACACCATAGGCTTTCGAGGCATTGTAGGGCTCAGTGCTGTACCCCAGAGATGCCAGCGCTGGTGGCACACCAGCAGCCACCAGCTCAAAGACAAAGCTGTCGCTCTGCAGGGGCTGGTTGGTCTCCTCATCATCCAGGACCTGCAGCCCAACCAGCCCTTGCTCCAGCTCGCTTTGGCTGAAGGTCTCGATGGGGGTTGTGGCTTGTCCTGGCTCCCTGGAGACCCTCACGAGATGACTGCCACGGGGTGCCCTGCGGATCTTGAAGAGGGGGTTGCTCTTGGTGTGGTTGGCCAGCTCACTGGCATCGAGGACGCTGGTGTCCAGGAGGGCTGTGGTGCCCCTGGGCCACACACTGTCTGGCCGAGCCTTCACCAAGGCCCGGACAGTCACGTTCACCACCCCAGTCCTGTTTGCTGCCCGTGACATAACAAGGAACTGGAAGTCATCCTCAGGAGACGTGAGGTCGGTGAAGGTGAAGGTCACCTCCCCACGGGCCAGCTGCTTCTGTGAGAAGCCCTGCACCGGCTTTTGGTTGACCTGCACTTGGCCAAATCTTGGCTCCCTGGTGATCCTGTAGAGAGCACTGCCTGCCCCTAGCCGTGCAGCTCCCAGGAGGTGCTGGTGGGACACAGAGGCCCTGTTCAGATCTTGGGGTACCTCCAGCAGCACTGGGCTGGCAGCAGTACTCAGTGCAGGGAGCACCTCGATCCCCAGTGAGGTCAAGGTGGGTGGGTAGTGGCCATTTGAGAGGCTCAGGGCTAAGGACCCTGGGGCATGGCTCCCCCTGGCAACAAACACCACGTGGCCTGCGTTGACATCTGCTTGGGTGAAGCGGGTGATGGGCTCGCTTGGGTTGCGGGCGTTGGCTAGGTGGCCAGCAAGAGGTCTCTGGAGGACACTGTACACCATCTCTTCTGGGGAGCTCGATGGGTCTGCCACATCCAGGTATTCCTGGGACAAGGTCACCGTGGAGCCTGGTGGGACCTGCAGCACTTCTTGCCGCCTCACCACCTGTGGTGGCTTGCTGCTGCTGGTCACTGTTATATTGAAAGCTTCAGAGATGACCACTCCTTCCTGTGGAGGACGGATCGACTGCTGTGCCTGGGGCCGAAGCCAAGCCTTAAATCTGAAATGGTCTTCAGAGACACTGTCCCCACCATGAGCATACACCAGGTGTCCTGTGGCCAGATCTGACTGCAAGAAGAATGGCCATGACCCTTCCAGGGGCACACCAGCCACCAAGAGGTGCCCATGAGCTGGCAACCCCGTCACCAGGAAAACAACGTCATGTGCAGTCCTCTCAGAAACTGGGATTTGGCTTAGGAGGTTGGAAGCATCCAGCAGTGAGGTGCCAATCTCAGCCTGTTGAGCCCTTGTGAGCTGGAGACCTGGGGAAAAAAGGGGAAACCCAAAGGTCTGTCATCCCTGGGAAGAAGCAGGGTCTGCTGGACAGGAGAGCAGATCCAGGTGAGTGCAAGATTGAACAGACCCAGGACACAGTGGTGTCTTCTTCAAACAAGCTAGCTCTCCTGAAACTTGCATAATCCCCCAGGTTGGAGGGGAACATGCAAGCTTCAGAAGAGCTTGTCTGTCCCTTTCTTCTCCCTTCCTCCTTTACCTGCATTTCTCCATAGCTGAGTTGAGTGCTGGGGACACTTGGCCTCAAAGGAAATCAGCACGAGGAGGATGAAGGGATCAGAGATGGCCATGGGAGTGACCACACGGAAGCGGATGGCATCTTGGGCAAGCCAGAAGGGCTTCTCTGGCATCTCATGCTGGTAGAAGATCAAGCCACTGTCCACCTAAAACCAATCAGTATTCACAAAGAGCTCTGCTAAATGGCAAAACACTTGAAGTGGGTGATACCATGTGGGAGATGGGTTTGTTTGTCTGTCTCATCTCTGGTGTGATGGACACTGTGGCATGGGGATGGGATCCTGGTGATGCTGTGCTACAGCCAGTGTGTGCATCCTGGGCTCTTAGCTCCAGGAAATAGCAGCCAAGGCTTGATTAGATAAGAAATGGGGACCATCACCAACCATGGTATAGTAGCCACCCTCAAGAGCTTACCGGTGCCTCTCTGCCAGGATGCTTCTGTCTAGCAATCGGGGAAACTAAGGCTCAGAGGAAAGGCTGAGTTTGCTCAGCATCCTCTGAGTGTTGGACCAGGCTTTCTCCAAGGGTGAGCACAGCAGGCTGGGCAAACTCAGGTGCTGCTGAGTGATGGGTAGAAATCAAGCCTTTGCTGTGCCCTGCAAAAGCCTGGCCCTGTGGGAGCAGGGTGCTAGCAACCCTCTGATGGGAGCAGGAGGGAAAGCGTTGCACTAGACTCTTCTTGTAGGCAGCAGCCAGGATGGCTCTGGAGCAGGCTGGTAGCCTAAGAAAAGGGGATTATAACTCCCTGAGCCTCCCCCAGCGCTAAATCCAAGGCTTGGTGGCCATAGTAAAGCTGGTGCTGGGGCAGCAGCTCTTAATCCTTCTTAACAGCTGTTGGCAGAGCTGGGAAAGTCACTGCCTCCTGCCAGGGATCAGCTGCCTCTGCCTATGGTGGCAGTGGGATCATGCTGGAACTCCCAGGCTGTGGTTGGGGTGATAGAGGTCTGGGCCTTGGGATCCTGGGGTCCTGGCAGAGGCAAAAGCTCACCTGGGCTTGGGTGAAGTTCCTGATTTCCTCCCCACTGGAGGTTCTCAGCCTGCCCAGGCGTGGGGCTTGCTCGATGCTGTAGTACAGAGTGGTGGAGCTGATGGGGCTGTTGCTCACTGCCTGCAGATTCTGGCTGGTGATGGGCTGCAGGGCACCTGGAAAACATGTCCAGTATGGACTTCAATCCATTGCCTTGCCACCCACCTGCAGCCTCTGCCACAGGCAGCACTTAATGGTGCTCGGGCCCTATTTGCCATTGAACTGGGAGGATAGAAAACTTGGCTACCCACCTGGGCAAACAGTGAGGCTCTGCTTCTTGGCCAGGCTGATGAGGGGCTCCCTCAGGGCCCTGATGTGGAAGAAGTGCCCAGGAGACAAGTTCTCACCATCCCACAGGTCGAAGGCAAAGCCCCCATCCAGGGGCCCTGTGGAAAGCACAGAGCTGAGCATTTATGGGAGGCAGGAGGGCTGCAGCCTCCCATTATTAACCTGGCAGGGTTTGGACCAGGGTGCTGTGTGATAGCCACTGCCTTGGTGGCACAGTGCTCCCCTCTCATGGTGTCCCCTCCTTTATGCCAGGGGTGATGCTGGGGTGGGGGGCCAGGGCACCTCAGCCCTGCCCTACCTTGGTGCATGAAGAGGATGAGGCCGTTGTTTATCTGGGCCTGGCTGAAGCGCCGGACCTCAGTGCTGGGTGCTGACCTCAACACAAGCTTCCCGTTGGCTGGGGGCTGGATGGAGTAGGTCACCTCTTCTGCTGGGGAGTCCTCATCTTCAGCACTCAGGAGGTGGGGACTGATGGCAGCCGTGGCTCCTTCCCGCAGCTGGGAGATAAGGAGAGGCTGTAATCCCCCTGGGATGACCCCAGAAACCTCTCCTACCTTCCCCAGCCTGATCCAGACCCTGTCCCTACTCAGACTGCTTTGCTGTGTGCCTGAGCACGTCCCAGCCCACACAAGGGTGCCTTGTCCATGTGCTGAGTGATGCCTCTATCCTTGGCCCCTTCCCAGCTCCGCGTCACCCTGCACTGCTGTCATGTTCGCTGGCACATGCTGTGCTGCTGTGGCATTGGCACAGCCTGTGCAGGACCCAGGGGGTGCCTAGCCCTCTGTGCCTCAGTTTCCCCAAGTGGGAAATGGAAGAAGGCACAGTGCTGGCAGGGCTGGAGCAGAGGTTGTGCATCTCTCGCTGTTGTCCTGCAGGGCAAGGGCTATTGGGGGTGTTCCCCAAGCCCTGAACTCAGGGCCTCTTGTGACAGGACAAGGGGTGATGGATTTGAACTAAAAGAGGGAGATACAGACTAGATAGGAGGAAGAATATTTTTTTTATACTGAGGGTGATGAAACACTTCCTCAGGTTGTCTAGAGGGATAGTAAATGCCCCATCCCTGGAAACATTCCAGGTAATGTTGTCTGGGGCTCTGAGCAACCTGCTCTAGACCTTTAAATGTCACTTTGAACCCAAAATATTCTATGGTTCCATGACCTCAATCCCTGAGCTGCTGCTGTGTATGTGATGACTGCAGCCCTGTCTCTTCCCAGCTGGGTGTTTCTCTTAGCTCATGCTCCCAGCAAAGCACCCATCCCACCACCCCCTCCAAGGCTCCAGTGAGGTCATGAGCCACCCCAGCAAACCCTCCAGGAATGACAAGTATGCAGCTGAGCTCAGGGCCACTGGAAGCTTCCCAGGGCCACCTCCTCTGGCCAGCAGCACCCACGTGCTCCTGGGGACACTGCCACCCCAAAGCCCTGACATCTCCTCTCCCCAGCTGAAGGCAACAATTTTCCCCACTCCTAATCCTGTGCTGTGTCTTAGTCTCAGCAGACCTTGGTCACTTTGGTGAGTTCTGTGCTGCCAGACAGGTTCTACCCAAGCACCCCAGAATTGCCTTTTGCCTTCAGGATGCCCCAAAATCACAGGGTGCAGGGACCAATCCTTCCCACAGTTCCCACAGGGTGCATCCCACAGCATCCCAACCCTGGCCTGCATCCTGCAAACCCACAAGACAACACCCAGGCGCTGGAAGAGCTGCTCTCAGCTGGTTGTGCTGCGTTACATGAGCTCTCCTCTGCTGTTTTCAACTGGCCTAACCCAAAATATTTCTTGAGTGGGTGTGGGTGCTGACAGTGAAATTAAATCCCTCAGCATTCCCCACGGGATGGCAGGAGGCAGGCTCAAAAACACAGCTTGGGAGAGACGGGTTGGGGGAAGTGCTGGCTGACATGCAGACAGTGCAGGAGCTGAAGCCCTTGCAGCAGGAGCATCTGCTCCACCACATACATGCACCGCAGTTTTGGGACTGCTCCCTCCCTCTAGCACCCACAGCCAGGTCACTTCAGCTTCCACCGGAGTTGCAATCACACCCAGGGCTAGGTGCCAAGGAAACCTCCCCATGCTCAAAGCCCAGAGAGGGGTTTGCAGGCAGAGGGGGGGCTGGCAGCCCTAGGGCATTGCTGCCTACTGGGGATGGGCACAAGCCAGTGGCTTGAGCAGCTTTGCTGGCCACTGAGAGCCTGTGTCACCAGAGCTGACCTGCTTCATCATGCTCCTCAGCCTCTCTGAATTATTAAAGCCTTCCGCTGGGTTCCTGCTCTCGCTTACTTGGCTTATTATGTTTGCTCAGCCTCCGTGTCGCCTGGGCTCTCTGGGAGAGTGTGCGGGGAGGCAGCAAAACAGCGCCGGGAGCGTGGCCTCGTGTTTGAGTGCAGTGCTGGAAGCCTCTCTCCTGCTGGCATCCAGCCATCCTTTCTCCTCAGACAACCCAAAAAGCTGCTGGATGCTAAGTTACCTGGTCCTTTCCAGGGAGCTCTGCTTTGGGGTCTGCACCCTGCCCGGTGTCTCCCCAGCCCATGTGTGGACTCTGCACCCCAGGAGCTGGCAGGCACAGGCGGCAGAGAAAGGCTTTGTGCAATCTCTCTCCTGGACCAGGCCTGACCTTTAAACGCTGAAGTCATCTCTCGCCAAAGCACAAACACAGCAGGGCTGGGCCCCTCCTGAGCCCTGGGTTGTTTTAGCATTGCCCCTGCTGGAAGCAAAGAAGAGCTTTTCCCAGCTCCGGAGCCCCCCTCCTTGGGCCCACTCTGTGCTTTTGGGATGCAGGGACAAGGGCTGCCCTGGGCCCAGAATCCAAAGGGTTAACCCTGCTCTGTGGGGAGAACAGGGATTTGGCACAACTTGGGCAGATCCTGAAGGCACCATTTAACGCTATAAAAGGGATTTGTTGGGAGGGGGCTGAGCTTCCTGGGCTGGGGCTGTAACTGGGCAGGCTCAGAGCCAGGACCGGTGCTGGCTGTGGCTGGGGACACCCGCAAGCTTTGCTGGCAGTCCTGGTGCCTCTCTCCCTGCCTTTGGGGCTGCCTGGTCCTGGGCAGCCCTGCCCAGATTCTTCCCTTTGGTCATCTCCTCCAAACCTCTTCCCAAAGCCATTGCAATGATGATCCTGATGGAAGAAGCTGCTAGCCTGGGAAATCCTTGGATGGGTGAGGACAGCCTGGCGGGGAGGGGAATAAGGCAAAGCTGGCACTCCTGCATGTTTTCTAATAAATTCTTTGCTGCAATTTTGCGTATAGTGATCCTGAAGGATGTAGGGATGTGTCTGAAGCAGAAGGTGGGACTTTAGCAGCAGGTGGGACCCTATTTGCCTCTGACTTCCCTGAGATGGGCATCAAGGAGAGGTGCGGGAAGCTGCCTAAAACAAGGAACTATTTCCAACCCGTGGCCCAACTGCTCGTGATGCTCTCGGCGATTAATATGGGCCTTGGGGACGGGGCGAGCAGGCTGCAGACGCGAGGTGAGGAGCCTGCCGGTAGGTAGGTGCCTGCCGCCGTGGCAGCCTAACTCAGCCCAGCCCAGACTAGTTCAGCTCCGCGCCGGCACTGGGCACCGGCCGCTGCTGCGGGACGATGCTCCCATCTCGCGGCCGTTCCCGGCATCGGCAGCGGGGAAACGGGGCGAAGGGAGGGGATACAGCCCGCTCTCCGCCTCCTGCAAAGCCTCGCCCCGCCGGGGTACCACCTCCCCTTCTTCCCTCCCCTCGGAGCCTATCGCACGCCTTTGGCCCGCGCTGCCGTTCTGCCGCGCCCTGATTGCCGGGAGCGGGGTTCCCCTCGCTGGGATGGTCACCTTGGGGTGTCCTAGCGTCTAGCACCCAAGGGTGCACCCCGTTGCGGTGGCTGCCCAGCCTCCCCGGCATCCCACCCTTACCTGGAGCCCGGCGTTGACCCTCAGCCGCGGCCCCTTGGAGCTGCGAGGCAGGATGGTGATGAATAGGGTCCTGGGCTGGCTCTGCCGGTCCACCTCCGAGGCGTTGGCCAGGAGGGTGAAGCTGTCGGTACGAGCTCGGGGGCCATCCTGCCTGTACTGGATCCGCTGCTTCTCCACCTGCGGGATAGGGATTGGGTGACCCTCCTGGGAGGACCTGGGACACCAGCCCCGCTGGGGAGGGGACCTGTGCACCCAGCCTGGGAGGAGGGAGCTAGCTGGGCACCGACCACTTGCTCTAGGGCATGCCTGCGGGATGGATCCAGCAGAAAGGCAGGGAGTGGGGATCCCTATGGGAAGCAGACTCAGAGCCCAGTGTGGGTGCTCTGCCTGCATCCCTACTCTGTATCCCCAGGGCACATCTTGGGGGTTGATGAACTGTTCGCAGGGCAAAGCCACCACCCCAGACCCCTTCATCCCAAGGGCAGAAATCTCCAACGGGGAGAGGAACCCAACAGCCCTCCCCAGCCTCCCAGTGCCACTGGGGGCTGGAAACCAGCCCCAGGCTCTTCCCAGCTTCCCCGGGAAAGCAGCATGGTGGGCAAGCAGGCCCCCTTGGCTCTTCTACCTCAGTCCAGGTGAAACTGTGCAGCTCTCCATCCTCGGGCCGTTCGCTGTTCAGGAGGGTGCCAAACCGGGGCGGGTCGAGCAGCCTGAACTGCACACCGAGAGCCGCGTAGTAGGTGCTGGGGATGTTGAGGATGCCTGTGGAAAGGGTAGCAGAGCCACCTGCCGGCACGGTGAGGTTGTGGACATCCAGGGGGATGGCGATGGGGAGCACAACGAGGCTCACTACCACCCCTTCCAGAGGGTCTGCACCGCGGGCCGTGATGTCCACCACAAAGCGGTCACGCTCCTCATCTGGCTTGGAGTGGAGGTAGAGGACTCTGCCGTGGTTGATGTCTTCCTGGGTGAAGGACTGGATGGGGTCCAGGCTGGGCTGCTCATTGGAGTCTTGGCTGTGCTGAAGCATTGCCAGGAAGCCAGAGGATGGGGGGCTCCTCACCTGGTAAACTATATCCTGGGGAAGGATCTCTTCATGGGCCACCTGGGAGTGTGAGGGAGACAAGGCATGAGTTGCGGGGTGGTGCCTGCGAGGCTGGGCTGCCCACCAGCCCACCACTGTGCACTGGCTCAAGGCTTTGCCATGGACATGAGCTGCAAGAGTTGCCTTCTTGCTGAGGCCATACCTGAACTCCCACCTCTGACCCTGGGCAAAGCCTGACATGCACAAGTCCTTTGCTCTGGGCAGGTGAGCATAAAATGAAATCCCACTGGTGGCTGTCCTCGTTTAGTGGCCAGGGAAGTGATGCAGACTTGGGGAATGACTACAAAAGGGGATACTCACCAGTAAGTACTCCTCCTTGATGGCAGCTGCTTCCCCCTGGAAGACATTCATTTCCTTGTGGTTGACTATGTGCAGGGGGCTGGGATGTACATCCAAGAACACACTGATGGCCAATGTGTCCTCTACAGCCACCTCATTTGCTTCTACAGTGAATTGGAGTTCGTCCCTCTTGTTCCTGCTCCCATTGTGGTGGTAAGAGATCTCTCCTGCTAGCAGGTCACGCTGGGAGAAGGCCATGACTGGCTGCTGCCCTCTCAGCACAGTCCCCCACCTCGGTGGGGTTGTTATCAGGAACCGAATCTCTTCGTCTGACCTGATGTCCATGTTGGTCTCCAGGCTGAGGACAGAGGAGTCAATGCTCCCTCGGCTGCCCTGGTGGATGACTAGACCTGTGTTGTTGACTATTTTGATGTAAGGGTCTGATGCCTGCACTTCCAGAAGGGCTGTGGTTTGGTGGAGGCCATCTGAGACTTGTAGCTGGATCCAACCCCGGTCAGCCCCTGAATGGACAAAGAGGACCTTCTTCTTCCTCAGATCGTCCTGTGTGAAGCGGTAGACCTGGTGGCTTCTGTCATCAACAGACACAATGCTGCCAAACAAGATGTCCTTCCTCGTCAGCACCAGCTGTGCATCAGAGAAGCCAGAGTCCTTGTCGGTGAAGGCGATGTCATCTGTCGTCAGCAGGTGCTGCCCATTGCGCACCACATTGAAGACCTTATGCACCGCTTGGACCGGGGCATGGTCATTGATGGGCTGGATGGAGACCCTGAAAACACCTCTCACCTCCTCTGCATCGGGTTCAGCACTGCCCTCACCCTGCCTGATGGCTACGAAGGGGATGTCATCCTCCAGCGTCTCGGAGTCATCATGTTGGTACAGCAGCCGGCGGTGGAGGATGTCATCGTTGGTGAACTCTGTGATCTCCTCTCTAGAGGCCCAGCCATGGGAAGTAGCCCAGGCCAACCTCCCGTGCGCTGGCCCCTCTATCACTTCATAGAGGTAGTCCATGCTGTTCATGCTCTGTACAAACAAGTGGTCCTTGGAGATGATGGCTTGCCCTCCTTCTGGCACAGTTAGGAGGATATTGGTCAGGGCTGGTGCATCAGGGTCCCCACCAATGCTGATTGTGTAGGTGTAGACAGGAGAGTGCTGCTCACTGGCGCGGACGCGAAACTGGAAGCTGTCCTCGGCTTGCTGAGAGTTCCTGATGGTCACAGTGTAGCTCAAGTGGTTTCTTTGCAGGTCATCCTGGGTAAATCCAAAGCCTTCAGTCAGCCTGGTGCCAAGCAGCTCCAGGTTTCCCTTTTTGGGAGGCTGGATTATAAGGTACTGGAAGGGGACTGGGGCAGAATTTGGATCTTCCAACATTGCCTCCAGCTCCTTACTGGTGATATTTCTGTGTCTCTTGTTCTTCATCTGGAGTGGGACCATGGTCCTCATCTTAATGGTAGCTCTTTTAATCCTTATGAGAAAGGTGCTGTTTTGCAAGACCTTCTGCCCCACCTGGACTTGAAATTTCAGCTTCTCCACAACATCTTCTGGCAAGTGCTCTGAGTCAGTGCTAAAATACTGGATGCGTCCTTGCTCCAGGTCTTGCTGGTAGAAGGACTCAACTTTTTTCCATTCCCCTCCCATGCTCCCTTGCTTCTGGACCTCACCATACTTTAGGGGCTCAGTAAGGACGTAGAGGATGGCCACCCTTTGTTTCACTGCATTTGTCTCCACTGACAGGTTGGCTGTTGTAATGCGTGCAGCCCCTCCTTGGGAGATGTAGAGGCCAGTGTTGTTGAGCAGGTGAATGTCAGGGTCAATGGCAAGGATCCTCAGGGTGGCAATGGGGCTTGGGACTGTGCCATCGCTCACCTGCAAGGTGAGCTGCAAGTTTGTCCCGCTCTGATGCACGTAGACAATTTTGCCTGCTTCCAGGTCCCTGCAGGAAAACTCTTCGATGGGCACTCCAGGGTGAAAGTCATACTCCACATAACCCTCCTCCATCTGCTGGCCACCATGGAGCTGGAGTTCGAGGTCATCACAGGATGTGTCATCATCTAGGACCTGCAGGATGTCTGTGGTGAGGTGTTTCCGTGTGTGTTTCAGGATTGTCATGTGGTTCCCGTGGGGAAAGATCACCTGGGGAGCATCATTGATGGGGTTGATCATGATGGGCAGCAGGTACATCTGCCCCTGCCGCAAGCATTCTGGGACACCTTGCTGGGCAGTCACTGTCACTTCCAGCATTAACTGGTCCATGGGCCCCTCGGAGCCATCATGGACATACCTGACTTTCCTATTCACAATATCCAACAAGGTGAACTTCCTTCTGCTCCTAGACCCAGGAATGTCTAGCTCCAGCTGACCATGCCTAGGGTCATTGGTGACGCTGAAGAGGATTTGGGGCTGCTGGATGTTGGCAAGGCTCAAGTCCACTGTTGGCTGGGCATGTTTCCACTCCAGATAGGCCATGCCCCCCTCCGAGACGATGAGGGGGCTGACATGCAGCAGCCTGCTGATATTGGCAAAGGCAGGTGGGAAGCTGCTGTCTGGCCGGCATGGTTCTACCACCAGGCCTGGTGCTCCTGACCAGCCATCTGGAGGTGGGGAAGTGGGTGCCTCATCCTGCTCATATGTCTCCTCATAGTCCCAGTAGTGCTCCTGCTTCCCACAGCCTGATGTGATGTCCTTTGTGATCACAGCATCTTGCAGACTCCTCCTTTGCTGGTTTATCCTCAGGTCCTCCAAGCAGCCAACAAATGAGTTGTTGGCCATGGTCCAGACTGAGATGAAAGCAAGATGATGCTCCCTCAGCCTTTGCAAAGCTTTTTTGTCCATGCCTCCGATGAAGAGGTTTCCCTGAAGGTCCAGGTAGTTGTTGATTCCCCGGTTGGATGTGGATGAGGCGTAGTAATCTATCAATATCTCAAACTTGTGGATGTCCGTGTAGACTTTGACATAGTGCTGCTGCTCATCACTGATGAAGACATTGTTGTGCAGGACGATGATGCCGTTACCCTTCTCAACAAACCCTCTCAGGCGCCCGTTGGAGATCTCCAGGTAGAAGAAGTCATTCTCCAGCCCCGCGTGGTAGATGAGGGGTGCCTGGGTGATGCTTGTCGTTAGCACAAACTCAATAGTTGCTTCCTCTCTTGCATCCCACTTGGGAAATGCAATGTAGGAGTGTGGCCCTGGGAATCCAAAGGGTTCCTCAGGCTCTGCAGAGAACTGTGTGCTGCACCCTTCCTGGACCTGATGGAAAACCTTGGAGCTGTCATCAGAGGACAGAGGGGAGAGGACATCCAGGCCATTGAATGTCACTAAGTGGAGGCAACCTCTGAAGGGTGAGCTGGCCTCAGCAAGGTATGGCAGGTCAAGGCTGCCTGTCCCACCAGCATAGAGGCCATACTGGATGTCCAGCTCCCGTGCAGGTCCTGGGATGTTCATGGAGCTGTTGAAGAGGCTGTCAATGGTCAGTGTCATCCTGCTGTCTTCCACCAGCAGCTCCACATCATGCACTGCCAGGTCATTGAGCTGCAGCTCTGCTGACGACTGCAGCATCACTTCCTCTGAGCCCAGCTGCAGCCTGGCCTGCAGGGAAGGACATGGAAAGTGCTCAGCTCTAATGAGGTGTTATCTGCACCTACCAGAAATACCTACTGAAGGGTGGACTGTTCCTGGTGGCTCACAAGTGGTTTGGTCCCTCTGTTCACTACTGGTCATCCTGCTCCCTTTCTCCTCTCTGCATGTTCCTCCTTCCCCAGCTACATCCCTTGTGGAAGTGCTGACTTTGTCCTGCTCTCTAAATATCTCTCCTTTTCACTCTTTCTCAGTAAACCCCTGTCCTTGGAGTCCTCCATCCAAGCCAGCACCTTACCCTGCTCCATCCATCCCTGCAGCCTGAGCTGTTCCAGCCCTTGCCCTGGGAACTAGCAGGGGAAATAGCAAGTTTGCTCCCCACAAGCAGCAGCCTGGAGCCTGCCTAAGTAGAGGGTTAGCTGATGGACCTGGAGACACATGGTCTGCATTAGGGAGACATCCGGCCAGCTGCTTGCTTGCTCTACTGCTTGGGTCTAGATGTGGTTGGTGGCCCAGCCCAGGCTGCAGGAGAGGTGGATGTGTGCCTCGGATGCTCTCTGCTCTTCCTGTGTCGTACTGGTTGCCAACACCATAACCACCAGAGGGGAATTTTCTTCTTCAGTCCTGATCTCTTCCGATGTCCCATTTGGCTTTGGCCTGTGGTGGGACAGGGGAGACCTCTCCTTTCTCTGGACTCTCCTGGCTCATCCCTTCTCTTCATTAGCTCCTTGCACCATAAGGGTACTGTGCACCACGTCTGGCTGTGCAGTACACATGGGATTGCTGGGGTCACAGTGTTTCCATGGTGCTCCCCAGCATCACCCCAGGCACTGGATGAACTTCACCAGCTGGAGCCTGTTTCTCCATATTTAACTGATTCTCCCACTCTCCTCTGGAACTCTTAACATCCCCTGGCAGGGGTCTTGGCAGCTTGGCTGTCCCTGCTGGTACATAGCCACATAGGCTGTTGCTTTCAGGTGCTGCCCCCCCTTCATTCTTGCACTGCATGAAGCCCTGACCCACAGTGAGATGCTGAGGTGCTGACCTGCAGGCTTCCACCTTGCAGCTGGAGCAGGAGGTGGTCGGGCTGGCCAGCAGCCAGGAAGAGCAGCCCATTTTCCTGGCTGGTGTAGAGCTGGAGGTGGAGCCGCACCGTGTGGGAGGCATCTGCCAGCGGCATCTCCACGTAGCTGTCCCCGAAGAAAGAGGCTGGGGAGAGAAGGGAGAGGGTCAGGCAGGGAAGGACACCACCCCAAGGCCTGTCTGTGTGTGTTTGAGGACAAGAGGAAATGGCCTAAAGTTGCACTAGGGAAGGTTTAGATTGGATGTCAGGAGGAATTTCTTCATTGAAAGGGTTGTTAAGCATTGGTCCAGGCTACCCAGGAAGGTGGTGGAGTCACCATCCCTGGAGGGGTTTAAGAAACATCTAGATGTGCTACTTAGAGACATGGTTTAGTGGCATGGTAGTCATACGTTGATGGTTAGACTTGATGATCTTAGAGGTCTCTTCCAACCTTAATGATTCTGTGATTCTTTGTGCTGTGAACATTGAGCCTTCCAAGCCCACCCATCAGTCCCTCCCTGTTTGCCTTGTGACAGGGTGCTGGAGCCCAGCAGACTACCAACACCCTTGGGGCAGGCTGTTTTCTGATTTTCCTAGCAGAAGAGCTTTCTAGGGCTGTGCTAGGTGAGGCAGAGGTGATGTTCCTCCTTGCCCGTGCAGCATTTAGAGGAACTTTCCCCTTTGTACCTTGGCCAGGGTGGTAGCATTTGCCATTGCATCAAGTTCCTGAGTTTAGAAGGCAAACTTAGCCTGAATCTTTCCCATTTCTGCCACAACTGCCTCCCTTTGGAGGAATATGACCCCTTCCAGCAGTGGCCATGCTGTGCTGATCCCCAGCCAGTGCCAATCACTGCTGCCTGGTAGCCCTGGGGATGCTGCTGGGTCAGCCAACGCTGCGCTCTTCTTCTTTCCCTGTTTTACACCACTTCCTAACAGCTCTGCCTATCATCCAAACATTGCTGACATTCACTCTGGAGGTGGCTGCTCCAAAGGAATAAACTCATGTGCCTGTAATCCATATGTGGATGCGAGAGTGTGTGGAAACCTCCTCTCAAACAGGGCATCCAAAGCTGTGGCTGGAACGTGTTCAACACCCGATGTACATCAGCCCTTGTGGGACTCAGCAGAATGGCATGTGGTCATGAGATGATAGACTGTGCCACAGGGCATGTGCAGGAGAGGGCAGAAAGGGAAGCACAGGGAGAGGCAAGGCTTAATTTTAGAGGGCTTGGACATTTTGGCTGGCTCAGTGCTTATGTGTGCACTTGCACGCACATTAAATATGTGTGTCTGTGATGGTTAGCTCCAGAGTGACCTGTAGGCAAGTTAACCCTGTGCTTACAGGGCAGAAGCCTTGTAAGCTGGAAACATTTGCTGAGGCTATGCCAGAGGGGTGGGCATGCAGGTTTTCAACCCACCTGTAGAGACAGGCTGTAAAGCCTGCTGTGTTCAGGTTTGTATTCCTCATACACTTAACTATTGCACTTGTCATCAAAGCCACCCAGCCACAGACCCACAATTGCATTTGGGGTTCTCTCATGCACTTTGCTGAGGTGTCATGGGACAAGGAGGATGAGGCTTTGACTTCTCTGAGGGTCCCAGCCCAGTCTCTGCTCACTTTAGGAGGAGTCAGGGATGGAGGCTGGGAGCTGGGGTGAAACCAACCTCTTGCAAGGTGAGGCACACCTATGTGTGCTCTTAAACTGCTTCCTCAACTGGATTTTGCTCTTGCCCAAATGTCTGCGGGACTGACCAGGGTCAGAGGTGACAGTGAGGGTTTGCCTGGCAGTGGCAGAGAGGGAGAACTCTGCTTTGGCTTATTGCACTTTCCTCTGAGCACTGTGGTGCCCTGCATAGAGTGATGCTTTTCTGACCCCTTCAGGGGTGGAGAGACCTCCTTGCCCAGATGCCACAAAAAAAATAATTTTCTGCTGCTGCCAGCAGAGAATGTGTCTCAGCTTTTTTCTGGGGCCTGGGAGAGGAACATGGGTATTGCAAGGATCTGCTCTGGGCAGGGAAGAACTGGCAGCATGGAAATATCTAGCTCTTGCATTAATACCAAGCCCTTTGCTCAGTGCAGAGGAGGGCTGCCAGCAAGTCTGCTTCTTTTCTGGCTGTTGGCATGAGGCACTTTGGCTTCCTTGTCCTCTTTGGTCCAGCCAGTGACTCAGAGGAGCTTTACTATTCTTTGCAGGGCTGTGAAGGTCTCTGTCCTCTCCTGACCCGCTCCTTCCTTGCAGTGGTCCTTTGCTGGCTTGCAAAACCAACCAGCCCCAGTGTGCCTTGCGTGGTGGCCAAAGGGTGGTGGGTGCTTCTTGGGGCTCTTGGCATCACCTTGTCCTGGTGTTTGGTGAGCAGAAGCAGCACAGCAAGTTGCAAAAGGGAATTTTCCTCTCCCTCCTTGCACAGCCCCAGCCAGGGGTGCACACATGCATGCAATATATTGTGCTCCCCGGAGACATCCTGGGTACGTTATGTGCTGGCTCCCACCAAGGTTCCCTTGAGTGTGCATGCTCCATGCTCCAGCTGCCACCGGCATTTTGTTACATTTCGGTTTTGTGGCTTCCCCTAATCCCAAAAACATGCTCTTCAGATGGGACCCAAGTAGCTGCTCTCACAGGGGGACAAAGCTTTGCAGTGGCCAGGCCCACCAGCAGCTCCTCTACCAGCCCAGAGGCTGGATACCATCTCCCCATGGGTGCTAGAGATCATATTTTGAGGCTGGAGGAGCCCATCCAACATAGGCAGCCTATGCTCCAGTATGACAAGGGGCAGCAGCTCCAGCAGCCAGCACATTTTGTCCCACCTCTGTTCTCCCAAAGTTGCCAGAGATGCTTTTCTTCTTTCTCTCATAAGTTACTACTAATAAAAAGTTACAGAAAGTGTGGATGCCCCAGGGAGCAGGGCTGTGTGCTGGGGCAGGGACGAGGGACCTTTGCCCAGCTCCACGAGGAGCTGGAATTTTTCTCTGTCCTGCAGAAGAGCACTGTGAGTTACTGCTGTTTGTCTTCCCAAATTCCTGCTTTATTTCAGGATTGCTCTCCTCTGCTCAGCAGCCTGGCCAGGATGTGAACACCGCTTGACCTGTGGCATTTCTCTTTCACAAGGGACTTGCAGCTTTTCACCTTCTCTCCTCTTCCTTGCCCTCCACATTGCAAAAGATGCAGAAATATGGCTTGGTGATTTTGTTGTTTTTTGTTGTTTGCTTTTTTTTTAAATGCATTTTGCCCTGAAGGAGTCTCCATGGCACTGGGTGCACCATCCCAATGGATGGCTTGAATGGCAGCTCCAATTTGGGTATACATGGAGAGAGCAGGGATCCTCCAGGGCACTTAGTTCGGTCAGCAGGCTGGCTGCAGCTGAGCATCCCAGGATTCCTCCATGTGCCTATGCTCCAGTGGGCCAAAAGCACCTTTTCCAGGTGATCTAAGTGTGCCACAATCACACTGTGGGCATGTCACGCCTCAAGCTGAGCTTCATCCCTGGAGAGAAATGCCTGAGCTGGCACTTCCTCCTCTGCCATGGGGAGCAGCAGGTCTCCATGGCCTAGCCATGGGTTGGGATGGGCACCTCAGCCATCCAGCTCGCCTTGGCTAAAAATAAGTGATGTTCCCAGCTCACCATGTCCCACAGGAAATCACTGGCCCTTGCCAGGCTGATGGAAAGGCGTTGACGAAGCGAGAGGAGCCTCCGTCACAGTTTCCAAGCAGCCGGCCAGCAGCCAGCAGATTATAGGCTGCAGTGTCATTTGGGTTTGGAGATTTTTTTTTTGCATTGGAAAAAACCCCAAAAACACCAAGGAGAGGAGCCAAGAGCTCTGAGCAAGGGGCCGGGAGTGAGGACCCAAGCGTGCTCGGCTGCTCCCGGGGCTGAGGAACAAGCGAGGGCTGTGTGTGAGACAGCACTGCCCCAGCATCTGCCGGCCACGTGCCGCATCCGGGACGCCTTGGCCCTCTCCCACTGCTCCTCCAGTTGAAAACACGGCGGGTTTAGCCTTGCCAATTGCTGAGTTTTGGTGTTCAGCGTGTGTTTTTGAAACCCCAGCCCTGAGCAAGCCACTTCCAGCAGCCTAGGGAGTGGAGCCCAGTGCTGGGCAGCACTGTGCAGGGGAAGGGATCCTCGATCCTCGTCTACCCTTGGGGACTCTGGGCTGGGGGGGGCCTGGAGTGCTCTGGGGCTCAGCAAGGCCTGTTTGGCCTCTCCTCCATGTTTTAACATCTCGGTACACAAACTTCTTGCACCTCCTCCTTAGCACGTAGGAGGATGACAGAGGAGCCAACTCCCGGCTTGCAAAGCTCAGCATGAGGGATTGCAGAGCGAATCGGCGCTGGAGGCGAGGGAGATGTCCCCTGGATGTGCAGGAGGAAGTATGAGCTGGTGGATGGATGCCTTCCCTGGCTCAGGGCATCCCCAGCCCTGCCTATGGGTCAGCTGGATGAGTTTTGGGGGTATGTGTTGTGTGTGGGGTATGAACAAGTCCTTGAGGGGCTGCAGGGACCCTATTGCTCTACCCAGGGGACGATGCTGAGCCTGGAGAAGGAAGGAGTGGAGCAGTGATGCCGGGGAGGGGCTAGCTGCTCAACAAGGCTTCATTCAGGCTGCGGTGGGGGCCAGGTGGGGACCAGGGCTGGTAGCCCATGTGTGTTTGCAGGGAGTGGAGTGGAATTCATTAAAGCAGTTCTTTAATGACCAGAGCGGGTGCCAGGAGAGCCCCATGCAGACACATGCACCCCTTTGAAAGACTCTCTGTGTTTGCAGCCACTTCCCACCCTGGCCACACCAGTTCTCCAACGGTGGAAAAACAGCCAGGGAGTGAAGGCTCCTTGTTGCCCAAACAGCCCTGGGCTTGTGGAGCCAAGGGTGCAGCCCAGCCCGCTGGCTGCCTGCCTTCCTGCCTGCCTTCCTGCCTGCCAGCCTATGCCAACAACGACCCTTCTGTCAGCAGCGTGCCCAATGCTGCTGAGCACCCCTGGCACAGGGTGCTGCTGGGGCACCCCAAGGCCAGCCTGGTACATTCCTCTACCACAGCGTCAGGAGCTTGTTTTGAGTCACTCTGAGTTGTTTGGGGTTGTTTATTTTTTTATTTGAATGACTTTATAAGGTAGCAAGCTTGCCTGTAACCAGCCATGTGGCACTGCACCCACCCGCTGTGCAAACACAGAAGAGTTTGGGGATGCAAACACCAGAGGGCCTTGGATGCAGCCATCCAGCCCTGGGGATGCTGCTTGGCAGCTCAAACCCCTCCTAGTCCCCTCACAGCACAGGCAGGGTGGCCAGGACCAGCCCTCCTGCCTCCGCCGTGGGTGGCCCTAGGTTTCAGCCTCCCTAATCCCCAGCCTGGCTCTGCTGGGATGGGACCCACAGCTCCCCACACCCTGGCTGCATCCTGGGCTGGGCCCTCCGTCTCCAGGCAGGGTGGAGGGGCTGGGGAAGGACGGGAGCTGATGGGCTTTCTGAGAAAGGCTTCATTATGTTACACATTCCCTTCGGTTTATGGCGTGGTTTTATTTATGGCCAGGGAAGGAAATGAGCAGCCTGTGAGGCAGGCTAAGGCAAACACAGCCACAGCAGAGCAGCCCCTGGCTTTGGCTGGGGCTTTGCTGGGAGGAGAGAGTGCCAGGAGTCATGGACTTGGGGGGCTGCTGCCTTCAGAGATGCCCAGAGACCCAAGTGGATGCCTGGGTGCAGCAGGAGGGCTGAGCACCCATCTGGGATTCCACAGGGAGGAAATCCCAGCTGAGCTACAGCAGTGGCATCCAAGGCCAGTGCAGACCTTGGGAACATCCCATGGTCCCCCTCATGCTGGCAGGATGGGGCAGAGGCAGCCCAGCAAACAGCCCCTGCCCTGGGAAAGCCTCTCCTTGCTTTCCTGCTTCTGGTGTTCAGCCTCAAGATTCAGGGGCGGGGTGTTATCAGCACGGGTCCGTCCCTGGTGTGATAGCTCCTGGCATGGAGAAGGGCTTTTCCTCTTTTATCCCCACTTCCAACTTTTATCTTCCGTGACTCCAGACACCAATTGCAGCTCCCACACCCCGAGCCAGAGCTGTACGTGCTTCTCAAACCCCAGCAATGGGAAGGAGAGCTCCAGTTCTTGCCTCCCACCCTCCACCTGGCCCTCCCTCGCAGTTGGGCTCCCCGGGGCTGAGGCCAATGCTTTCCAGGAGTGTCAGCCAGTAGAGATTGCTGGAAAGCATCACCCGGGAAGCCGCCAGCGAAGCCACAACCCATCACCCTCCCTGGGGCTGCTGAGCACCCTGTGCCTGCCAGAAGTGGCCATCACTCACCCTTGTTTCAGGTGCAGTAGGAGAGCCCCTGGGCTGGGGTGCTTTGTTTTGCTCTCATCCCATTCCCCTGGCCCCACAGCAGCTCATCTGCCCCTACCCCTGGATGCATTGCACTGCTTTGAAACCCTCTGTATTTATGAATCCAGTTCCTCTCCCTGTTCCCCTGCCAGCTGCTCTCCCCTTCTCCTGGCTCCTGCCTGATAGCTTTGGGAAGAAAATAAAAAGCCTTTTTGCAGCCCACGGATTTTGGGGTCAGGGCAAAACATGCCCCCCACTAATTCTGCACTGCCTGGGAGGGGGGACTTGCCTTATCACCCCATGTCCTGCCAGCCCTCAAGCCCCTGCCCAAGGCATCTGCGTGCTCCTGCCTGCCTTCCAATCCTCATGAACCAGCTCTAGCTAGAGGCCATAAAGTGGGGTCCAGGAGGCTTGGCTGGAGTTCTGGAGCTCCAGCCCTCGCGTATCCAGCGTAGTTTTACGATGATTCAAGCAGCCCTAAAGCTGATGGTATTTCCTGAGCTCTCCTGCTCAGCCAGATGCAGAGCCACGAAGGGGAGGGCAAGGAGCTGATAGCTGCCACTGGCCACATATTGGCTGCATCCTCTTCCAAAGGTCACTGTGCTCTCAGAGGCATCTCCAGGGTGAGCATCCCTGAAGCCTGGCCTGAGCAGGAGCAGGGATGGAGAGCTTTTAATGACATGTGGCTAAATGACTCCAGAGGGACTTAAGGAACAAGCCTTAAGCGGTGGTTGGAGGTTTCTTGCCCTGGGAAGCAAAGTGAGGGGAGAAAGTGGGAGGATTTGGGGAAGCAGGAGGCTCAATAGAGCTTTTGTGCCATCCCCTGCAGCGTGAGTCAGGCTCTCTCAGGCTCCCGCTGCCAGGAGAAGTTGGCCTGGAAATACTGTATCAGCCCCAAAGGACGTGGTTTCCAAACCATCCCAAGTCAGGCTTTGTTCTATATTTTTTCCCCTTCTCTTTCTTTCTGTTTCTTTCTCCCAAGCCATCTCCCCCTCTCTTGCTGGCTGGCAGGTTTTCCAGCTCCACCCTGCTCATCCCAGCCTCAGCTCCCACAGCTTTCCCTACTCTGTCTGCTTCCCAGACGCTGAGGGAAGGGCTTGAAGAGCTGCAGGAGGGCAGCAAAATCCCAACTAGCCCAGCACTGGAGAAGCAGGAGGACTTTGGGGAAGAGGCTGGGTTTATGAGGGAGCAGGGCACCCAGGGTGCACATCCCCCCTGCAGATCATGAATCCCATCCCTGCCTGCCATTCCTGAGCCTGTGCGCAGCCCCTGTACAGGGAAGGAGCCTTCCAGCATCCAGCACAACCCTTAGGGGTAGGGAAGGAGCTTTTAAAATGGGCAGTTAGGGATCATCTGGCAGGGCAGCACCCACTGCACCCTGCAGGCCTACAAGGGCCATGACTGGGAGGGGCTTCTTTGAGGAGACAGAAAAAGGTGTCTCCAGAGGCAGGGAGGGGTGTTTGCAGCATGGAAGGGGTAAGAGAGGATATTTTTTGCTCATCTGGGGTTGATATGGTAAATTGTCTTGCAGTTCTAACTGTAAAGAAAATGAGCATTTTTCTCCCCTCCCCCCCTTTTCTAGAGCTGGAATCCTCTTCTCCTCTCCTCTCCTCTCCTCTCCTCTCCACTCCTCTCTTTCTTTTCCCTCTCTCCATCCTTCCGGAGGTCCCCCTCCCTCTCTCCCCACCCCTCTTATCCCCTTGGCTTTTCCATCTATGAGAAACAAGCAGCAGGGTGGTGTTTATAGAGAAAATAAACGCCTGCTCTATTTCTAGCGTGGGGGAACGTATAGCTAGCCGCAGGGGGCTGTGGGGGTGTGGAAGCAGGCGTGCACATCCCCTCCCAGGGCTGCAGGGCAGGACAGGAGGCTTTTCTCAGCCACATCTACCTCAAGCCAAGACTTCCCCCTCTCCTCCCCAGCTCCCAGAGGAAATGACCCTGGTGGGCCCAGAAATGTTTGTGGGATGGGATGCAGAAACCCTTGAAACCCGACTGAAGCCCAGCCAGAGGCTGGGAAAGGGAATGAGAAATTCCTCCTGATTTCCCCTTCACTTTCTGCCTGGGCACTGGAGAGCACTGGGGAGGCTTATAGAATGATAAGGGATGGGGATGGCACTGCAAGCAGCCAGGGCTCTCACGCCAAGCCCCTATTCCCTCACTCCCTCTTCCCACTGCCCACCTGAAGCAGGGAGGAAAAACAGCCACCAGAAAGCCAAGATTTGGGCAAAAGAAGCAGCAGGGATCCATGAGGGCCATCCCGAGCTGACTCACAGCCTACGGATGCTCCTTGAACAACCAGTGAGTCACAGCCACGGATCAACGTTACTTTTCTCTCTCCTTGGCTTGGGAGGCACATGATGGGAGCAGCCACCTCCAAACCGTGCTGTTTGCCCCATGACTTTCTCTGCTGCCGTCAAGTTTTGGCAGTGCCCTTGCTTCCATGGGATGCTTTCTGTCTGCTACTGTCTGTCTGTCCGGCTGTCAGGCAGCCAAGAGCAGGCGTCGGGCGCAGGGCAGCTCCCAGAGGTACTGCCCAGGGCCATGCACAACTGGTGACACACCCGGGAAGGAAGGATGGAAAATGGGAATTTATCACCCTCTTGGATCCAGGGCTCAGGCTGTAAACATCTTTCACCTCACCTCACTGCTGGTTGGCAGGGGGATGCTCAGAGGCCCTATTTGGTCTGTCCTGAGGATGAGTGACAGATAACGAGTGAAAAACCAGGCAGCAAACCTGCATCCTCCCCATCCTGGTGGTGGGAAGAGCTGCAACAGTCCCCACTCCTTTGGTTTTAGGGCCAGCTTTGCAGAATACAGAGCTGCCTTGACTTTGCAAGCAGCTCTTGGCTTTGCAACAGGGTAAAGGGAGCTCTCTGGTTGAGGCACATCCCCCAAAAGCCTCAGATCCGCTTGCAAACTTCTCAAGCAAAGTGAGCATCATGCAGGCACATCCATTCCCACTGCAGCAGCTCAAGGAGGAAGATCCTAACACATTCCTCTTGAGCTCAGCTTTTCTGTTACATTTATCCTAGAAAACTCTACAGGGCATTTCATCCATGTGCAGCATGGCAGTGGGCTACCAACCACCAGCCACGATGGAGCTGCCTTGAGGAAGTGTCAGTTTGGGAATTAAGGATGTCTGATGGGCAACCTCCTTGTTCCGTGTCTCCAGGAGGTTTGGAGATATAGGGTGGAGAAGGGTCTGGTTGCTAACCAGGCAGAGCTGCCTTCTACCTGCCAGTGTGACAGGCATGTGAAGATGGCCTGGGACACCCAGGCGAGATGTGGGATGTGTACAAATACCAAGGAATTTCTAAGGACTTTCCCAGCTGAAGGTTGGGGGTGATGCTAACCCTCAGAGAGGCTGGCTTCCCAAAAAGGAGATAAGACAGAGCCCAGCTCTTCCAGGCACCTGGAAAGGGCCAAGGGAGCAGCTCCTGGGAGCTGAGGCTGGGCTGAGCCAACGACTGTTGCGAACAGTCTGTGCTTTGAGCTTTATTTAGGCACACAGACAGCAATAGCCTCCAAAGTCCTCTTACTGTCCAGCCTTCAACCTGACGTTAGTTCCTCCGGGTGAGCTTAACCCTGTCCTGTGAGCTTGGAGGAATGTACTCATTATATATTTGCCTACAGCCCTCTGTTGCTAAATATAAGGGTGAGACGAGAATATTCCTCCCTGATTCCCACGATACCAGTTTGCATTCTCCCCCCATTTGCAGCCTTTTTTTTTCCCCTGTTCTTTCCCATCAGTTAGAAACTTTTCCAGCTGCTTGGAGCTCTGACCTCAAAACATGTGGCGCGTCCACAAAGGAGAAAGTTTGAATCAATCACGTTTAGGATTTCCAAAAGTGGAAGACAGGAATAGCCAAGGCACCTCCCTGGAGCTGATAATCCTGGAGAAGGTAGGAGGGGTCCTGGCTGGGTACCCTGGGGTAGTCACTGCTCTCTGCCCATCAGCAGGTAGCAGAGTAGCCATGGACAAGCCAGAGTCATCTCGCATCCCCAGAACCCCCATCACTGCTGCTGGGGGCCCACATGAGATGTGGGGGTCACATTTTTGGCACACATTGCTGCTCACAGGCAACCTATGCATCTGACTCCTTCTTCCCCCACCCTGTAATCCTGCTCATTACAGTGAGAGAGAGGGGTTTTGGGGAAGGGTGACCTCACTGGGAACCAGAGGAGAGCCAGGCTGTCTAGAAACAGTTTACTAAAGCTTCACACTCAGATGCCAAGAGGACAAGTTTTACAAGTGTTCTTTCCTTTTGATATAATCTTATATTTGTTGACATACATGATAACTCTTTCCATTTTGGGCTTGGCAGAGAGCCTGGGCCCTGAACCTGAGCTGGAGGCAACAGAAAACACAGGCCTCACCCCTAAAAATGAGTCTGCCCTAGCCCTATGGCCAGCATGCTGCTGATGGCTGGTGTGGCTCTCCCTGACAGGATGGAGGGATGTGCCAGCCCATGGGAATGCCTGACATGGGCACTGGTGGTCTCAGCAGGGATGCTCCCAACGGGAGGGAGCCTGTGGGAAGCTGGTGCCCAGACCTGGGGTCATGGCTGGCACATCTGCCTCAGCTGAGTGCAGAAATAATCCAGTCTGATGCTGAGTGCATCAGAAAATGGGTGCAAACCCTTCCCTTTCCCAGCCCTGTGGGTCCACGCCGGGAGGATGCCCATAGATCTCTGGAGCTGTGCCCTGGCCATGGGTGGGATTACCTAGGAGAAATCTTGGGGGGGGTTTGGCTGATGCCATTGAAAGCTACATGCTAGTTTTTGGGGTTGCTCCAGACTCTTCACCGTGAAGAAACTCAGGAGTGCCAGGGCAGCCCCAGGAGCCAGTCTGGATACTGGAGCAGGCAGTGGTTCCGCAGGGTAAAAACCCTGCACAGGATGGAAAGGTCAGGCCTGGAAGGAAGAAGACCACTTTGTTCATTAACAAAAGGGATTTTTTTCCACTCAGCTTGCCAGGCATCATCATATTTTGGTGCATGGAAAAAAAAGAAGGAACAAAGCCAGAGGGAAGAAGAGGAGCATGTCCCGGAGGCAACCTGCTCACTGGGGAGGGACCTGCAGGGAACTTGCAGGTGCTGAGGGCCACAAGGATGGGCTTTGGGATCATCCTCACCCTCCTGGCACTGACACAGGCTCACACACAGAAGATGGTTGGGGAGCAAAGGATCAGAGGTAGTCAGTAATTCCATTGGAAACTGCTTGGAACAAGCTCCTGCCCCAGCACTAGTCAGAGCTTTGGCACCCAGAGGGAGGTCTGGGGAAGAGAAACTGCTCAGTGAGATGTTATAGTATTCCTTGGGTGAGTTAGGGGGGGAAAAAGTGCTTTATTAATTCCCCTCACTCCTGAAGATGCAGACGCTACTGACTCAGTGCAAATGGTCACTTACACCTTGAGTGCAGCTTGGAGGGTCAGGCTAAGGCACAGTCCTGTCCTGAGCAGGAAGAGACCCATGTCCAGACCCTGCAGAGCATCGCAGGTACAAGCATCCTGGAGCAGAGGAGGGAGCAGGAGAAGGTGCAGGGAGGAGGCGAGGGTGGGAGCAGGACTGCGGGATGGCTGTTGGGATGCTGAGGCAGGACACATTACTGTTCCAAGAGCTATGTGGTCAAACCTGGCCACTTCTGGGACAAAACTGGGTATGAATCACCTGATCTGCTCCAGACTCAGCCCTTGCCTTGCAGTAACCCCTCTGCAAGGCTCTGGCCTTGTGCAGCAGCCAGCATCCCCTGCCCTCCTCACTGCCTGTGGCCAGCCTCTCCTGCGGCACCATGGCTCTTTCTCCTGGGGGAGACTTTCAGCCCCAGCTGGATTGATCCTGCACCCCTGGGGGGTTGTGCCAGCAGGAGGGGTGAGCCCCTCACCCCATGCACCCAGCCAGCCCGGGTGCACAGGTCCTCTGTCCTGATGGAGCAGAGCCTGGGAGGTAACACACACTGTGGCAAAAGCTGTCCAGCTCTGTCCTTCCCACCAGCACTGTCCAAGCTCTTCAGATGAGGGGAGCTCCCCTCGCAGACAGCTACTGCAGCAAGGCCAAACATGGGCAGGGAGGGCTGGCTCTCCCTACCGGGGCTGTGGGATGTGCCCATGCTCTATCCCCACGGCACAAGGCTTTGGCAGAGGAAGGAAGGTGCCTGTCCACGGCGCAGACCCAAAGCCCTGTGGCTCTTGCATGTGTGTGGGGAGCAAGCCCCATCCCACCCTCAGGGATCACATTAGACCCAGCTTGGGCTGCACAGCACCCTAAGAGCCACAGCAGGGAGCAGCCCCATTCCCAAGCTTGCCTTTCCCTGTGGGGCAACCTGGCCCAAACACCCTTCCTGAAAACAGGCAGTTGCCTCTCCTTGCTCCTGCCAGCTTGGCACCTCGCTGGGGGATATCATGCACCCATGGGTGCCCACAGCGCCCCGCATCCCTCCCAGCCCACGCTGTGCACACTGAGCCAAGCTGGAAGCATAATTCCCTCTTCCTGACGGCTCCATCCCTCGGGTGGCTTACCTCCGGCCAAGGGTCCTGCATTGAGGGGCTGGGGCTGGCAGGCTAGCAGAAGCAACAGCGGCAGCAGGGTGGCAATGCCACCTCGGGCACCCATGGTGTCCCCTGGGGCTGGAGCAGCGGCTGGGCTCTGGGCACAGCACAGCCTCCGCCGGCGCCGGCTTCCAGGCGACGACTGCTGCTACTACTATATTTAATAAAGCCGAGCGAGGGAGGGACCCGTAACTTCTCCCGCCTGTCAGAAAGGAGGAATTCGCTCGGGTTACTAAGTCAATTTTCCNCCGGGCAAAGCTGGGCAGCCATGGCTCATCTGGGTGAGCAAAACCAGCTCCTGGTGTCCACAGAGAACCAGAGGAGTAGCTCAGTCCTAAAGCTCTGTTACTCCAGTGAGCTGGCCAGCCCACTAGCCATGGCACCTTCCCTGCCACCTGCCAAAATGCCTCTCCAAATCTCACACCTCCCTCAGCAGGACTGAAGGCAATGGGGATAATGCTCAGCCCTCAGGATTCCTAACAGTCCAACCATGGCACTGGGAAAGGGGCTTTCCATCTTCTCCTCCTGGACAACCTTTTGGAGATGCAACATCCCACTCAGCCTGGGTCCCCCCTCCTTGCCCCACACAGCCCTGGCAGGTATCAGGGCTCTCTTTGCTCATGGTGTTGTTCATCTCCCGTCCCTCCATCCTCCTCCAAAGCTGCTCCCAGCCTCCTGCTTGGATCTTGCTTGGCACACTCCTCTTCCCCCTGGATGTCTGTATTTCATGCCCTTTTTCCCCCGTGCCGTGTTTCACTGATGGATTAGATTCAGCTTGTTTCCTCCTGGTTTATTTCTAGGCTCTTTAGGGCCCTTGGTGTGACTTAGCTGTCTTCAGTAGTGTTTCCAACACCTTCCAGCTTACAGTCATCTGCAAACATAATTAATTTGTTGTTTACTCTTGTTTTCAGATCACTAATAAAGACATTAAATAAACCTGGGACGTGCCATTTTCTCAGTAAGTTTTTATGAGTAATTGTCAGGGGCTCAGTAAGTTCATTAGCTAATTCTGTTTAGTCTGAGGGTTACATATTATCCAGACTTGCTGATTTGTAGAGATTCAACTTTGTCAAGTGTTCCCTTTCCTGCTCTTTATCTCAAGGTCCACTGAGGACCTCTGTGTTGCTTTGCTTTCTGCCTGTCCTCCTCTTTTTCCTCATTGAGGACTGAACGAGGAATAGAGGTGGGCAGGGCTCTGCCCTTTGGGTAGAGGTTTGATCCTGATTGTTTTCATCATCATTCATGGGTAACACGCAGGCTGGACGCATCCACTGCTCTCCTGCCCACTTGGCACAGGAAATCCCACTTCCCTTTCTGGAAGGATGCACCAGGACCACCTTCAGCCCACTAGCAAGCATCCCTGGATTTGCTCCTGGCTCCCCATCCCCAGGCTTGCTTTGCTGCCCACAGCACTGGGGATGAGCCACTGTTTGCCAGGGGGATGTCAGCCTTGGGTAAAGGTAGCAAGTATGGCTTGAGCAAGGAGAAGATGGCTCCAAGCACCTGGAGCACTCTCCACCTTGCAGATGCTTGCTGGCCTGCTCCTGCCTCTGCATGTAGGGTTTTCCCTCCTCCAGTAGCAGGGATGGCCACTTGCAGTAGCAGCAGGGACTGCTTCTTGATGACTGTGCTGGCATCAGTGTCACCCATCACTGAATGGGAGATGGCTGGTGGGAAAATAGCAGAGACAAACCTGGCCACGGCCAGGACTGAGTAAAAACCTTCACAGCTTTTTAAAATCGTTACTGTTTTTTCCCTTGCGGTAAGGAAATGACAACTTCTGGTCGGAAGCTCATGTGTTAGCCAGAGCAACGTCCCCAGCGCGTCCCCGCAGCAGCCTGCGGGGCAGCTCCTGCCTCCCCCTCGCCGGAGCCCCCTCGCACAGCCCCGCAGCCCGCGGCTGGCCAGCACAGTTGCTCTCCCTCAGCCAGGCCCTGACGGCAGCTGGGGATTACTCTTTCCCTTTCTGAGCCAACATCTGGCCGAGTGCGGCGGGGCAGAGCCAGAGTGGAGCTGTGCCTTTGCTCGGGCAGGGCTGGCAGCCTGCCACCGCACCGAAGCCGGCTCCAGCCAGGAGGGACACGCGGGCTTTCCCCTTCCCCAAAGGCAGCTCCCGGCGCAGGAAGCTCATGCCTGGGTGTCCTCACCTTCCATCTGCAGGCAGCAGGGAGCTGCCCTCGCCCTTTGGTGAGTGCCCACTGTGGGGAAAGCCAGCTGCTGTGGTGGGCAAGGGGCTGCAGGCTCAGGGGGGCTTGCCAGGGTGGCTTTGAGGAGGGCTGGGGGGGAAATAAGCAAAGTTAAACGCTTTCATTCCCCTGCAGCCTGGCGGGATGGGGTTTGAGGCAGTCACAGTATCCATCCTCCCACCTCCTCTCGCTGCTGGCCGACCTGCCGCCCTCCGGATGCGTTTATTTATCCAAGACCAGCTTTTATTTAGGATGTGTTTCCAGGGTAGCCGGTGCAGAGAGCTGCCAGACACCTCTCGGCCACTCCATCTCTTGTGGAAGTCCCACTACATCTGTTGCATCCAAGTCCAGTGTGGGCTAGCCAAGCTGGGAGCCCTTTCCCTGGAGAGCCATGCACCATGGCTTGGTGCAGGCAAAGCTGTCCACAGGCTGCCTTTTGCTGTCTTCTGTGTCCTGCAGCCTCTGTGTGACTAACACAGGATGAGCTAAATCTCCTGAGAGCCCTTCCAGCCCCACTGCCTGCTCTGCTTGAGACTCATGTGGCATGCCAGTATTCACCTGTGGAGCAGAGACACCCCACACACCCTTTAATAAGCACAGCTCAGCTTTTGTGCTTGGCTTCTTCCCCCCAACACATCTCACACCCTGACTGGTCTTTGCACCAGCCCCAAGCTCTCACCCTGCCACCTACCACCAGCAGAGGAGGGATTTGGCTGCCCATGGAGCAAGGCTGGGCATTCCTGATGGGGTCAGCCACCCATGGAGCAAGGATAGGGGTTCCTGATGGCTGTGAGGGGCTGCAGCTGGGGAAGCGAATCTGTCTGAGGGAGGAAAGCAGCAAGTGTGCTTGGAGCACGCCATGAGCGCCTGGAAGGAATATCCCATCCGGTGCTGGCAAGAGAGAGAACATTCATGAATGCTGCTGGGATTTAGCTTCTCAGCATCTGTCTTCTTAAGTGCTAGAGGGATTTTAATCGGAAACAAAGCAAAGCCTTTGGATCTGACTAAAGGAATGACCTGGCTGAATAGCACGGGCAGATCTGGCTCTGGAGCGGTGGGTCTGACCTAGGGTGGCAGGTCCCCAGCTTTGGCCATGCACTCATTCCCCAAGAAGCAGAGACATCAGGTGGGTGCTGTTCCAGCCAGGCAGGAGCCTTTCCTGCCTCAACATGTACATGCCATGTAGATAGCAGTCACCTTCTCTGTGAGCCTTGCAGCTTTGTGACTGTGACCTCTCTGTGGTTGGGATCACCCAGGGGACTAGAGAGGGATGTCACAGGGGTTATCCTGTATGTCTGATGTGACCTTGGGGTGAGAGAACAAGTTAGAGGAGGAAGAGGATGCTGCAGGGAGTTGGAACTGCTGCCTTGGAGATGCAAGAGAAGCACAGCCCTGAGTCCTCCCCAGCCTTTCTCCCATCTCTTTGCAAGCACTAACAAATCATTCTTTGTCTGGCAGAGACTTGTGACGCTGTTAATTTAAGGACACAAACAGCTCTTCACAGGGTTTTAGGCCATGAGTGCTAACTGCCCTGACAAGTCCTATCTGGGCTCTCACCCACACGCTCCACCCTCACACCAGGCTGTATTTAAGCTCAGGTGCCTTCAGTCCCCCTTCTTCTTTGTCAGGGACATGCTGTGGTGCTGCTTGCTGCTCTTGTCTGTTGCCCTCAGCCCTGCCTACCCTGGCAGAGCAACTGGCCCCAATACCCCTGCAGTGCATCCCTTACCCAGCTACCTGTTTTGCCCAGCATGGAGCTCCTCTCCTCTGCAGTGACTTGCCCTCTGAGGACTGGGATGGGGATCAGGATGGTGAGCAAACATCTCCTTCTCCTTTCTGCTGACTTGGTACTACTCCAGGGTGTTTCCACTTGGGCATGTCTATGTAGGGATGGGATTGTAGGGATGGGATTGTTGTTCTCCCCAGAGCAGCCTGCTGGGCTGACCCTGGCAGTGCTCATGGGCTGCCTCCATGCTGGTGTGTTGCTGGACCATGGACTAGCCCCTGTGGGCCAGACCCACAGCTCTACTACCCTTCCCAGGTCTTGTGCAAGGGGGTCAGTGGAAGAGGGGCTTTATTTGCACCTGTGGGGGGTTTGGAGTGCTGTGACTCTACTTCCCTCTGACTAATGCTCTTTGCTCTTTCTTGAGCATTGAGCATGTTGCTCCCCAGGGTGAGCTTACAAAAAGAAATCAATAAAGCCCATTTATTTTTAGCCTGGATTTAGGGTGTTTTGGAAGAGGGACTGAGCTGTGATTTGGAGCCAGCAGGCTCACTGGCTTCTCCAGGGTTTGTCAGGGATGGAACTAGCTTTTAACGCTAGATAAATATTGACTGAGGTATTCTCAAGGAGTGTGTGTGAGCGAGGAACCCCCTGAGAGCATGGGGACGGTTGGAGCAAGCCCTCAGAGAACCTGGGGGTATGCTGCTGTGCTGTGCTCTGCTGGCACCTGGGCTGCCACTGGATGTCCAGCAAGGTCTCAGGATCCTATCCAGGCTGTGACAGAGCTGTACTTGGTCCCAGGGAGCTTGTGATAGTACCTGCTTGAAGAAATGCACCTTCTCAGCAAGCACCTGCTCTGAGCGCTCCCGGCTCTGGGCTGGCAGGACCCTGGCTGGCTGGCACTGGGTGCTGGGCAAGCTTTAGGTAGGGCAGGAGGTGAGGAAGGTGCTGGCAGTAAGGCTGGATGCGATGCCGAGCGCACGTCCGTGGTGTGCCGCTCCACGAGGAGCTGGGAAAGCAGCGGGGCTTGCTCTGCTCCGGGGCGGGCAGGGTCCAGCAGTGGCAGCCCAGGAGATGGCACCAGCGCACCGCAATCGGCAGCCCGGCTGGGGCGGGGGCTGCTGGGGGCTGCTCCCCCTCCGCCAGCCTCCCACCTCCTTTAGGGCAACCCACCCACTTTGAGTTTCCCGCTCCCTTGGGATTCCCAACTCTTGTGAGCCTCCATCCACCCTCTGGATCTCCCACTTGCTTCTGGACACCTTCATGCTCCTGGGGCTGGAGTGATTTGTGCTCTGAAGGGTGCTAGGAGGCTGGCAATGTTCTGCCCCTGCCACACACCCACTTACCTTTGGGATTCCCACCACCTTTGAGTCTCTCATTCCATTTGCAGCTTGCACTCCTTTTTGAGCTGCTCTTCCCTTGTTAGGCCTCTCACTCCCAAAGGCCTCCCACCCCCTTCCACCCCTTTGGTCTCCTGGGGCTGGGGATCTGGGGTTAGGGCTTTTGGTGCTCCCAAGCAGTCCAGAGTGCTTAGTTCATTCCACCCGGCTTGATTCTCCAACCCCTTTTGCACATCCCTCCCCTTTTGGGCCTTCAGAAGCAGCTCCAGAGCCCTCAGGGTCCCTCCTGTCTCTCCTCTTGATGCAGGTGCCCTCTAGTTCCTCTACCTTGCAGCCCTTGGTAGGCATTGATCGCAGCTTCCCCCAGGGGAGATCAGTTAAAAAGGAGAGACATGAACCTGCTGTATCCATCCAAATGCCTATTTTGTTATCACATGCTGGTTTTCTTCTCAAACAACCTTGGGCCCTTGTTTGACTTTGGTGTCACCAAAGCAGACCTGTCAGATGTCTGCATACAGTGCCCTTCCACCCTATGCGTGTGGTTTCAGGTGAAATAGCTACAGCATGAAGCCTGTTGTGCCCTGATCCTGGGAAGTCCAGGCTGCTGCTTCAGCTCATGCTCACTGAGCTGATGGTGTGAGAGGCACCAGGACCTGTCCATCCAGCTTCTCAGAGAAAGATGGAGATAGCTTCTTGACCTGGAAAGGAGGTAATTTCTCTGGGTGCACTGAGCTGGCAGGGTAAGATGCTTGTGCTCCTTCTTCCCCATCCCCAGCTAGGCTCATGGGGCTTGCAGTGGAGAAGACACCTCACCAGGGTCCCAATTCCATGCACATCCCTTTTCCTTCTTTCACACAAACTCTGAAGCCATCAGAGCTTCAGTGGGGTAGATGGGAATGAATAAGCAGAGGGAGATGCAATGACTTCCTCTCCTATTGCCCCAGAGCCCAATGCTGTGGTTTCCCTCCCAGTCGGGCTTCACTGGGGAATTTCTCTCCCCATGCCAGGACCTATCTGTCTTGGAGCAGATTAGGAAGATGTCACTTTGCTGGTGCAGTCATTTGTTATGGGGGCTGGGGAAATTAGCAGGGGCTAGGCAAGGAGAAAAGAAATTTTTCTTGTCCTGGTGGTGCAGGCAAAGGTTGTGGAGGTTTCTAAACCATTGCTAGCTTTGGCATTACTTTGTCCCAAGAAGGAAACCAGTGCCCAGATTTCCAATTCTGGGTCCTGATGAGCCTGAGAGCAATAAATTCTATCAAAATTTATAGGGCAGACTAGCTGGGACCTCTCAAGCATTGGGACTTTTAAGCAACAGCTAATATTCCCCTTCCAGCTGTTAATTCCAGGAGTCAGGATATAAATGAAACCTTCAGATTTGCTAGAATAATCATAAGGGTGGACCAACCCCATCACCTGCACTTCATTCTGTGTGCATGGGAGCAGTCCAGCCAGCCTTGGTGCCTTGCACAGGGGACAGTGGTGGGATAAGAGACCTCCATCACCAGCTGCCAGCTGGAAACATGACAAAACTCAGGAAAGGGGGAGGAAAATGATGTTATTTTGCAACCACAATAGCCAGTGCTGCAAACAAATGGAGAATAAAAGGCAAATTAAACCCAATACAAATTCCTTGGCAGTGTCCCCCTTGAAGCATCATGTATTTTTCTCTCACTCCAGTTTTCTTTGCTGGGAGAGGGAAATGTAAAAGGAGGAACATTGTGTTAAAGCTGCCTGTCAGCTGGAGCCTCTCCGGGTGGCTGCAGGACGGAAGCTGCCAGAGGTCTCCTCAGCACCGTCCCCAGCGGGGTGGCTGGGACCATTGTCACTGTCCCTGCCTGTCTACTTGCTCACTGCTGTCACAGCTATCTTGTAGCACAAGCTTTTGCAAGGACTTGCAAGGCACTGTTAATCACCATAGTAACGAGGACCTTCTTTTGGGCAGGATCTGTCCCCAGCTGCGTGGCTCCTCCCCAGCCTCCGCAGAGCAAGGCTGACATGCTTTTGTTTCCCTTCTCTCCCCCTCTGTGGCTCCTCTGGCTTCTCTCCATCACTTCTCTCCAGTGCAGTGCCCACAGAGGACATGTGTGGCACAAGGACCAGCGCTAGAGGGACCCAAGTCCTGCAGTAAGAAGGACCCTGCACATCCTGAGTCAAAGCTGGGNAGGAGACCACAAGGGATTTTCAGACTGTGCCTGATCTCTTCAGTAGTATCTAGGGGATCTTTAGTGTCCACACTCAAATAACACAGGAGGGATCTGGTCACAGGGTGGTTTCTTCTCAGATCACCAGCTTTTCCTTTGGAAGGTGAAATGCTGGAGTTTTCACAAGCTATATTGGTCTACAAAGAGGTGCAGCAGTTTCTAGATGGCAGAAAGGAAGGATGATGATCAACTGTCAAGCCAAGCACGTGCTCACCATTGCGTTTCTTAAACATCTAAATGGGAGAGCTGGAAATGCCACTGCAGACTTTGAAGTCTGACTATTTCTGATCTTGTACCAAGGCTATATTTCAGTGGATTTTGACATTTTTTCCATGAATATAATATCTGTGGAAAGAGCCTGAAAAAGGCCCTTCCCAAACCGGGTATGTTTCTCTGAACACCCCCTGCTCCAGCCAGGGCTTATTCCCAGTAGAAACTGGTGATGTAGAGGATCCTGGTCATGTTGTATCACAGTATCCCAGTATGTTAGGGGTTGGAAGGGCCCTAGAAAGATCATCTAGTGCAACCCCCCTGCCAGAGCAGGATCACCTAGACCAGCTCACACAGCAATGTGTCCAGGCAGCTCTGCAATGGCTCCAGACAAGGAGATTCCACAGCCTCCTGGGCAGCCTGGTCCAGTGCTCTGGCACCTGAACTGCAAACAAGTTCCTCCTCATGTTAATACTAAACCTCCTGTGGTCGAGCTTGCTCCCATTCCCTCTTGTCCTAACATTGTACTGGTGGGACCCCAGGCCTGGCTTGAAGGAAACTAGCTGCTGGCTTTGTTCTCTTGAAGGCATAAGGCAGTGGAGAAGATGCTTCCAGAAATACTTGCACCTGTGAGCACTTGGATTTTTCTTCATGGCAAGGAACTGTTCTCCCCTTGATGGAGGCTGCTGGTTAGCAGCGGTTGTGACAGGAGTGGCTGCAATGTAGACATCTGTCTCCTCACAACTAGACTGAGACCAATGCCTTGCTCCCTGTCAGGCATTCATCAGTTGGCAATGACTTTCTGTCTCTATTGACCCAGGGCTGGAGCTGAGCCAATGACATGAAGGTAAAAGGCTCTCTTTACCCATGAAAAATACTTCTGAGGCATCTAGAGGCTTCCACTGCTGATGGAACCAAGGATGTGCTGTGAGTGGTGTGGTGCTGCTAGGACTGGGGCACCCAGCAGGTGTACATGGAGCCTTGCTGATACCAGTGGTGTTGGTTGGGGCCATGCTCATGAGATGTGGAATAACTACTCTCTGGACATGAGTAGACACTGCAATGATGGCAGCAGTTTGGGGTTTTTTTTTGGAAGCTGTCTTTTTTTGTCCTCATGTTTCCTTTTAGCTCCCCACTGGCCAGAGGAGGGGGGAAAAACCCCCAAGCTGCCATGAGGAATACAGCCATAGTAAAGCCAGACTCTAGTGGGAAGAGAGTTCAGCAGGTGGTGGGTGCATTACAGAGCTGGGGATAATAACAATGATGTAAAAGATGTCAAGGAGAGTTGGCAGCTCAGCAGCCTGGGGTCAGCCTCCCCTCCCACCGGGATCCTGCTTCCCACTGGCAGCACTGCCGAGCCCCTGGAAACTGTCAGCTGCTGACATGGCATGAATAGAGCTGTTTCCCTGCAAAATCCCAGCCTCTCTTGTGTATTTCTACTTGATGTGGTGCTGCTGCTGCTGCTTCTTTGGGAAACTCCTGGCTGAGCTTCTTAGGTCTGGCTGAGGATGGAGGGGGATGGAAAGAGGGAAAGAGAGATGGCAGAAAAGAGACAATATTTAAAAGAGCAAACAAACAAAACCAACAACACCACACAAAAAATCAAAAACCCCAGAGCCAGGAAAGAGATTGACTAGTTGGAGAGAGAAATGGGACAAGAAAGTTTGGGATGAAAGAAGAGCCCCATCCCCAAGGCATGGATTGACTTCAGCTCCTCCATCACCTCCTCAGCCTTCTCCAGTCAATCAATGTCCCTCATCCCTACCACTCCTACTTGTCCTCTCCAGTTGACCTGACACTCATGGGTCCACCTCTCCAGGCATGGTCTCTATCCTCTCCTACCCCCAAGCAGAGCTGCCAGTTCTGGAGCTGTTAAGAGGAGCGTGGCCAGCAGAGCCAGAGAGGTTCTTCTCCCCTCTCCTGNTTTTTTTTTGTTGGTAACTGCTCCTTTGTCAAAAGGAAAGTACTTGTGGGGAAGGTCAGGCTCAATCAATCTCCCCAGTTTGAAAGCAGAGGTTCACAAATGCTCAGGAATGTCCCATTTGGGTGATTTGTAAGAGGGAAAAAATGGGGGAGGGTTGGTTCAAAAGAGTTTTTGCCTGGGAAATGTGAATTTACAGAATGGTATCTGAAGTCAAAAAAAATGAAGCAAGGGACCAAATCCCCTCAGTGCTGTCTGGTGTGATGGGTTTGACTCCCACCCTCTCCTCATAGCCCTTCCTGGCCATCTCTGTGTTCTTGTAGCATGGTCTCCTGAGGACAACAGGCATCTGAGGGGACAAAACCCTTTTCTACCAGCTCTAGCAAGAAAATGGCTGAAATCTCTGGAGGGATTTAACAAGTGTGTAGATGTGATGCTGAGCAACATGGTTTAGTGCTGGTTAATGGTTGCACTTGATGATCTGAAAGGTCTCTTGCAACCTAAACAATTCTATGATTCTATGAAAGGCAGTGGAGAAGCCCAAGAAGGGGATTCATGGAACTGAGAATTTCCATCTGTTGAGAGCTGAGTGTGTCTTGCCCAAGTTCTGGTTTTGTGGGTGCTGTCACTGACCCTCTGCCCATGATTTTGCAGCATGGCCCCAGGCCTGGGGCACAGGGAGCAGGAGCTGTGCAGCAGCATCCTCTGGTAGGAAGGCTGGCATTTGTGGAGGCTAAGTCACTAAATCAAGGGAATCTTCTTTAAATAGTCTGTGCTGGAGTGACTGTTAAATGCCATGTGGTTAATGGGGATTAATGGGAATTAAATAAGACTAGAGGAAAGAAGTGCTGGGAGGACTAAACTGCCTTGGGAATAGGCATTAAGGAGGTGTGTGGTGGGGGGAGTGTTACCTGGGATGTGACAGCAAGCAGGTGCAGAAGGGAGGTAACAGCTGGAAAGAGCTGATGTGTGCTTAGCTCCATGAAATTAGATCACAGCCCTGGTGAAAGGCTTCCCTGGCAGATACTGCCCAGAACAGCATGGGTGTCTGTGGCCTTAGGGGCCTCCCAACCCTTGGAGCCAAAGGCTGTTCTTGGGATAGCAGCTCCTCTTGGAGAAGTCCCAGCCACTGGCCTGAGTGCTGTGCAAGGTAATCCCATGTTGTTAGTGGCTCTGACTATTAGAAAGCTCCTAAGTGCTAGCATGTGTCCTGTTGGCACATCCTTGCCTGGACTGTGATGGAGTTGGGTAGGGAACAGCCTGCAGAGCTGGGCATGGGGATGTGTGGAAGCTGGGTCATGGTGTGAGAGAGGACCTGCCTGCTGATAACACCTTGCAAGAGCTCTGGGAGCAGGGCAGGGGTGTGGATTCCTCTGCATTTGTTAAGGTAGCAGCAGCAGGAGCTCCCCAGCTTCTTAGCTGGGCTCTAGTTCCATCACCACTTCCTTTGATCAGCATTGGTGAAGTTGGATGGAGTTGGAAGACCCTGTGCAAGGCAGGGCCCTCCCTCTCCTGCCTGGGGTCAGTTCAGCTCACCTCTGGCTTTTCTGCTTTGCTTTTTGGCTTTTTTTCACCTGGGCAAGTCTCCTGGGGGCAGCTGTTGAGGGGCAAAGAAGCTGAATTGGAGTTTTGTGCCTGTGTGAAGTAGGGTCTGGTTACACCAGCACTGGAGAGAATAGGATCCTAAATTGGATTTGGCTGCTCCCTTGGAATGGGCTCCAGTTCTGTGGGATTACTGGGGATTTAAAGCTAACATCCAGGAGATGATAATGAAACTATCACCCAGTGAAGAAGCTGGGCAGCTGCATGAGCTGCTACATGACCAAATGCAGAGGAGTCTCACCATCACCCTCAGAGCCTTGCTGGGGACACCAGCATGCCAAGGAAAGTTTGTGGGATCACAGCATGGCTATTACCTCCTCCATCTGTCTGCCAAACACAAAGGAAGGCAGATGTGCCAATGTGGCTAACTGCTTCCTGCTGGATGCCCCACAGGCTCCATGTCTCTTCCACACCTCTCCTTACCAAGGTGACTCTCACCAGAGGCTTGAAGGGACAAAGAAAATCCCCAAGTACTAGGAGGGCTGGCACCCATCCCCAGATCTCCAAAACCATTTGGTTTGTCAGTGTAAACAATGATGGGTATTTGGTTTTTTTTGTTTGTTTGTTTGTTTTTTTTAAGAATGAAATTTGGGATGGATGGTGCTGAGATTTAGTGCCTCTGATTTGTTTCCCAATCCTCTGCCTCCCCCTTGTTTTGGCTTTAGAAATGTCAAGGCTAATTGCCAGCTTTATTTCTCCTCTTGTTTCAGCCTCATTCACCTGAGCTCTGGCAAATTAGACAGTGTGTGCCAGCAGCATCATCCAGTGCTGGTGTGGGCAGCCCCTGCCCTGGAAGCTGGAGGGGCTGGGGCTAGCAAGGAGAGGCAGCTTGATTTGGGGAGCAGCGCTCCTGCAAGCTGCTTTAGCTGGGGAGTGTGGCTGAGAGAGTCCAGGCAGTGATCTGACCTAGCAAGTGGATTTCTGTGGCGAGGTGATGTGGAGCTGTGGGAGCTGAAGTGGGGACGGATGTGGGTCCAGAGGCTGCCTGCAGCTGGGCAGGCTACTTTTTGGGGTATGGTGGGTTCTGAGACTGCTTGGGTCCCTATAGAGGGGTCCAGCTCTGGAGGCCCTGGCCCTTGGCTGGTTTTGAGGGGCTCTAGGCATGACGGGGAAGCAGGGCCAGGTGCCAGCAGATGGCACTCCTGAAAGCACTGCACAGCCTGATGCTTTGCAGATGCCACTCTGCAATGGCTTCTCCAGTTTCTCTGGGCAGCAGCTCTAGGCTTGGGGCTGGCTGCTGGGGCAGCATGCTTGCCCTCTGCCCTCCTCATTGCCAGCATCTGCCTACCTGCAAACCCTGTGCCCCAAAACTTCTCCACAGCCAGGGCCCTTCCCAGCCTCTGCTTTGCCGGGGTGCTGGGTGCAAGGTCTGCCCATGGAGGCCAGCCTGAGGCTTTGGTTCTTGGGGTGGAAACATGAGGCTCACCAAGAGTGATGAGGAGGGCTGCCAGCAGAAGCGTGCAGAGGCTGCTTATTTGCTGTCCCTTGGGTGGTAGGCTCTCACCTCTGCCTCAAATTACAAGTCATGTCACATCTTGGGAGGCTTGAAATTGTGTTTCTCAGCAATGTTCCCAAAGAGATTAGAAGCACTGAAATGGCTGAAATATCCTCTGAGCTTGATGCTGATCAAGGCACTGAAACACAGTGGAGTGGGATGGGGAAAAAGTTATGGCATCCTAACCCCAGGGGAGAGGGCAAGGCTGGGGGCAGCTCGTCCCTTGCCTCCTCCCCACACCCCTTCTGGTTTGGGGTGGTTTTTTTCAGTGCTAGTTCATACTGGTTCAAATGGGACGTGGGAAGAGCTGAGGTTGCCACTTTCCCTCTGAGACAGGGTAGAGAGACCCAACCACCATCCCAANGCACAGTTATGGCACCAGGGGCCACAGGAGACCACAAGGGATTTTCAGACTGTGCCTGAAGGTATCTTTAAAGGAATATCTAAATGCTCACCTGTGGAGCTGGGTGTTGCTCCCCAAATTTATACAGCAAAGAGCTGTGATTTAAGGAGATTTAGAAGGGACAAGCAGCGAAGCAGAAGCTGACCCTGAGTGTATGTGGAAGGGATTGATTTCTGAGGCTGGTTTGGAGGAGGTAGAAACTCAAAACTCCGTAATACAAAGGAGAAGCCACTTGCCTTTCTGGAGCTCAGCTGCTTGTTTTCAACAGTCATGCTGCTAACCCCAGACAAAATTCCCAGCTCTGATTCTTTGCAGGTTTGGGTTGTTTTGCTTCTGGAGCCCCAGTAATGGATGAAGCCACAGAGAGCAATTTCAGGTGTGGGGCTGCCTCCTGATCCTTGCTGGACCCCCCTCCCTCCCATGTACATCCTGTTCCTGAGGCCATGCAGAGCTGTCTGAGATGTCAGCAAAGTGAACTGGTCCCCAGGTGCTGCTTTGAGGGCTTGGCTGACAGAGTGATTGGTGATCAGCTGGCTGAACTGACACATCATGACACAATTAGAGACCTCCTGGAAAGAGATTCAACCCAGGCAAAGACCAAGCCTCTCACAAATATTGGAGGAGCTGTTAAAGATGCAAACTCATTATCTCCCAAGCAATCCAACGACACTCACGAAGACATTAATGCCAGAGCAGCACATTGCAATGATGAATGCATGCATGTGCCTGAGTCTCACATTATGGAGTGGACAGGAAGATGAGCTTGATGACAAACATGTCCAGCAGTGTGGCCACCATCCCACCTACAGCCTGGAGAGAAGTGCAGGCTGTCAGGAATGAGAATGGATGAAAGGGGCAGCAATGAAGTGAGGCAAACCCCACTCTGCTGCAAGGAGAGGTGACCTCAGGTGCAAAGCATCAGCAAAGGAGGAGCTGACACAGTTGGGGCTGTTTGGGGAGGAGCTGCCTCCCAGTGTGATTCACCACTGCGGTCTCTGCTGGTGAATTGTGTTGCCACCTCCTTCATGACTTGGGAGATTCAACAAAAGCCTTGGCAAGGGTTGCACTGGAGGTTGACAAAACTAATTGAATTGAATTTCTAGTGAGAGTGCTTATGTGACTATTTTCAGAGGTTGTTTTTTCCATACATCTGGAAAAATGGAACTGGAAAGAGCAACCTCCCACTCCTTCATAGCCTGCTGCAACCTGCTGCTCTGGTCCTGGCTGCAGCTACAGTGATGGGGAAGATGGTCCTACTGCCACATGTGGTCACACCCGTGGTGGAAGAGGGGCAGGGCAGCAGGATGCTGTTGCAGAGCCCTTCAGCTGGAGTATTTAAATCCTCCTGCTCTGGTGAGAGGCAACTTCAAACCAATTTTGATCTGGTCGTGTGGCTTTGTCTCTGCAATAACAATGTGCTTAGTGTGCAGGATGAAATTAATACAGAGCCAGATTTACCTTGGGAATATCTGAGCAAGCTTTTAAATGAATATTCATTGAAATTCTGATGCTCTTACGTCTTGCTTGGCCTGTCATGGCTTTCAGCGGGCAGCTGGGTCAGCTCTTTCACTTGCCATCTCAGAAATGCTGGAAATGTCCCAAAAGAAAATATCCACCTCTCATTCTTCTCTGCAGCCTGCAGAGTCATGGACGTGATGCTAGTGACATCCATGCTGTGAGAGAAGAGGAGCTCTGCCTGGGGCATGGGGCCTGTCTCCCATCCCAGAGGCATGGCTGATTGGAGCAGAGAGGTGCAGGAGGACCGGGAGGTTTCCAGCCTTGAATGGGAAAGCTGCTGGCAGCTAGGAGCCAGGTCAGGAGCTGCAGAACATGGGTGGACTTGGCAATTGTAATAAAAGTATGTGAGCTGACCTGTGGCCAACTCTAGAGAGAGCTCTCAATGGTAAAACTAAATGAGCTGGTGGCAGATTCAGGCAAGACTAAAACGAAACCAGGTCAGGTAGAGGCAGTGTGGTGGAGCTGGGAGGCAGGGTTTCAAAGCCTGTTCTCTGCAAGAGAGGGAGAGCAGGGGAAAAAAAACCTTCCTGCCTATGCAAAGGACATTTCCAGAGCTCAAAGCTTTGATTATAACAGATCTTAAGAGAAACTGTGCTACTCCTTGAAGATGGAGAAAAAGCCCCATAACTGCTCTAAACTGATGGAAACCAAGCTGCTAAGCAGCAGAGAATAATGATCATGCTCTTGGATAGGAAGCGTTTAATGGTGAAATACCAACTGTCTTTCCTAATTCCTGTGACTGATGGAGAAAGACATGGTAAAAAATGTCAGCATCTACTGGGCCAGGAAGTGCTGGAAAATGCCCCCAACTAGGGTAGAGGCTATTAATGGGAGTGCAAATGGCCAAGGAGCAAAAGATGAAGCTGCCAGCAGCTCCAGGAGGGGACGTGGCTCACAGGCTTCAGGAGAGGAGCTGCCTTGAGGAGGAGTGAAAATGCCCTTGTGGAGACAACTTAATGGTTGGACTTGGTGAACTTAGAGGTCTTTTGCAACCTTAATGATTCCATGATTCTAAATTCTTGCTTTCTCAAGACTCTCTAGGCTGCAGAAATCCACTCTGGCATGCTATAAATAGTATAGATGTTAAATAAAGGTAGCCACACCAGTCCCTGCACTCAGTTAGGTACCACTCCAGCACATCCATGTCCCTTCACACTGGTTCTGCTCCAGCTCTGAGGATGCTTCTTAACAACCTAAGAAACATTAAGACTGGAATGATTTCTTTTTTATTCCCCCCTTTACTGCTGACTGATGCAATCTATAAAGCAGTGAGAGAGAGGGGAAGGCAATAGGCTCCTCTGGATTAACCAGCCAGAGGAGTACCAAGCTGGGCTGTTGAAGAGGAGCACTGGCTGCCTCTCTGCAGAGGGTGCTGGCAGAGTGACCCTGCTGATGTCCCCTCCCCTTGGTGACCTCTATACCTCTGTCCTGGCTGTGTTCCCCCTTGCTGCAGAGACCCTGTCTTGGTCTCCCTCTTCTCCTGGATGATGAGGATGGCATATCTATCAGTTTGTGGGAGGTATGTTGCTCTCCAGGACTGGAGAGAGCTTAGCTGGGCAGAATACGAACCAGGGAGGTATCTTCCCAGCAGAGAGATGATGTTTCAGCTCTGAGGGGCAAAAAAACCCCAAACTCATAAGGCCTTACAGCCCTTTCAGTGAGCCTGACCTGTAGCTGCCCACTCTGTCCCAGATGTCCACTCATCCCAGCCCCACGAGAGGCAGAGGGTTGCTGGCCTTTCCCCCTGGTGCACTTTGGACCAGCCCTGGGGTGGGAGATGCCTCTGCAGAAGATCAACAGGGTTGTCCAGCACCTTGGCTAACCAGGCTCAGCATCAGAGCTGGGAGCAGAGCTGGCAGGAAGGCAGCTGCCTGCCCTTGGACCCTAACCCTCCTCTCCTTTGTCTGCACCTCTTTCTTGCACTGCAGTTTTTCCCTCAGTGTTTTCATTTGCTTGCCTCCCAAGAGGTGGAGCATCCCTGGAGGAAGGATGGTCTGGGCTCAGCTCCCACCCTTGCCATGGGGAGGAGGCATAAGAGCTCTGCTCCTGGAGCTGCAGGTGCCTCTGGTGGTGCAGTAGCAGAGCCTGTAGCTAGGTGCCACTCAGTGCTAAGGCGTCGGTGGTTAATCCAGACTCAGAGAACATTCCCTAATGTGCCTTGGAACATTATCGTAAATAATTAAATCTGAACTGCAGTTGTCACAGTAAATGAACAAAAGATTGTTCAGCTTCCCATGTGCAAAGTACAAATCACAGACTTTTAGTCTCCCTGAATTTTTACTGCCAATTTAAGGAAAGCAGCAAAAAAAAAAAAAAGGAAGCGAGCTAAAGCTTTCCAGGTTGGGAATGGATCCAAAACTCCTCCTCAAAACTCAACCTTTGGGCAGATCCAAGCTGTTTTCCACCTCTGTGAGGCCTGGGAAGGTGCTTGGGCAGCAGCTTGTTGTGATGGCTCAGATGCTGAACACCTGCAGGCACTGGGCTCTGGGGCTGAGCTTCTACTTTTCCCTCGCGGGATCAAGGACCATTTGAAAGCAGATCAAAATCAGGGAGCTAATGGGGCACACTGTGAGCTCCAAGCACAAGGACAAGCCCCAGGCTATCCCACCAGCCAAATTCTGGGCAAAGCCAAGACATGGGATTTGTAAACCTTGATTTTGTTTTTAAGCTCAAATCCCTCCCTCACTGGTGAAACACTTCCAGAGGAGTTTAAGTGCAAGAAAACTAACATGGCACAATTAGGGGTTTATTTATGTAACTAAGGGGGTTTTTGAGAATCATAGAATCATAGAACAGTTACAGCTGGAAGAGACCTTGAAGATGATCGAGTCCAGCCTTTGTCCCAGCCCTATCAACCCACTAAATGATCATACAATCATAGAACAGTTCCAGCTGGAAGAACATTTAACGTACCAATGCATGGAAATGCTTTATAAAGCAGTACATTAACTTGGTTAATACTAGGAAATCTTAAGTTTCTTACAGTTTTCATTCACAACATTTATCAAAACTTTTTTCTATCAAAATACAGAAAGTTATTGGCAACAAAAAGTCACCTAGATTTCCTTGTATAAATAGATGCTGTATGGATGTCAGGAAGGACATCACTTAAGGAAAAAAAACAAGGTTCAAAAAGTTATACAAACTCTTAGCACATTTGGATATTGCCAAATATTTCTTTACTATTGGAATGGAACATCCACAGGCCAAACCCCGAAGTGCTAACAAGCAGAAGTGTGAAGAGAAAAGCCTGAGAAAGAGTCCGAGTATTACCATCTGTCCGAATTCCAGATGTGGCAGCTACTTTTTGGGTTTCTCTAGGACGTTCAGGAATTTCCCTCGAGTCATTTCTCTAGATNCTTTGCGTGTATATATTTGCCTGCTGTTGTTGTTTTCTATTAAAACAGTTAAACTTACTCAGCCTTTTCCAATCCACAAGTCTCGTTATTTCATCCAAACCATAACACTAGATTCATCCAGTCCCAGCTGATAAGCCAGGCTCTGCAGGCCACGAACTTCTTCCATCAGGTTAGCGGTGGTGAGACTCTGCAGCTCCTTTAACGTATCAATATCATCATTTTCTAAGTCAGCCATGTGCAGACCTGGCAGGAAAGTGGTTCACATCCTGACCCAAGGCTGCAGCAGCCCAGGCATGGTGGTAGCCTGGGGGGGTGAACCAGGCTCCCCTGAGGGGGCAAACCAGGATCCCCTGGGGGGGGACAAAGCAGGATCCCCTGGGGGCAGCAAACCAGGAGCTGCTGTTCTTGTAGGGCCATCATCCACTAACTGCTAACGGCTTCTCGAGGAACGGCGTCTTCGAGGCTTTTTGAGCTCTTGGTCCATCACACTGCAGCATCTTGGTTTGCTCCTAAAGCAGCTGCTAGAGCCAAGAAGACAAAAGATGCCCCCAGAGGGTGGGAGACAATGGCCTGCTACAACCAGGACTTTAGGAGAGCAAAATATAGCCTGTGTCTGGGCAAGATCACTCCTGTGTATCACAGGGACTTCTTTGGCACTTGGGCTGAGCTTTGGAGAGCAGCTCCCGCCCCTTCTGTTGCCTTGATTTGGTGTTGAGGACATGGTGAGTTGATGGCAGGCAGATCCTGATGGCTGTGATGTATGTCTGAGGGCCACACCTCCCCTCCCTACATATTGCAGTACAGGTCTTCATTCAGTGCAAAACGGGGAGGTGTCACTCTGCCCCCCTCCCCATGTCATCCAGCTTTGCCCTTGCTTTTCCTCAGGGCTGGCTGGGGGTGGGGAAGGCTGCAGCTTGTCCAAGGCTCAGTGCTGTTGGTGCAGGTGAAGGTGTGATCAGAGCCCCAGACTTGCTGTTATGCCTGGCAAACACACTGCTGGCCTCCAGCAAGGCAGAACAAGTGGCAGAATAATCACCTTCCTCCACTCCATCCCAAGTTTATGATGCAAAACGTTTTAAAAGGGCAAATAATTAAGTGTTGCTCATAAAACAGTTGCATGGCACTGCTGCTAGGCTCCTCCAGCTCCAGGAACTGGGAGCCAGCAGGGGCTGTGCACTGGGAGGGATGAGAGCTGAATCTCATCCTCTGCTGCACACTGGGCTTGTCCTGCAGGCAGAGGTGCCTGGGTGGGAATAAACATCCCAGTTTGCTCTGACAAGCAAGACAAGGGTTTTCGTTTGCTGAACTGGTCCCCATGGCTGGATCCATTTGCAGACTGTCCAGTCCAGGGGGTGTTTCTCTTGGCCAGATCCAGCCGTGGTAAATAACCCAGAATTTGTGCTTGATGGATATTCACTCCCTGCCAGCCTGTCTCCTGAGAGTTATATAATTCCCTTTCCTGCAGCTCAACTGTAAATTCAGGGTGATTCATGGCAGGTCTCCCTGCCAAAGGCTTTTGCAGCCCTGCCACCCCCAGGCAGGCAAGGACAGGGCAGAGAGTGTGGGGTGGCCTGTGCCAAGCAGGAGGATGCTGCTTTGCTGGGCCATTGGGTCTCTGAGGGCTAAAGCTTTTGTGTGTGGGATGGGTAGGGCTGTGGGGATGGAGCCAGGTGGCCCCAAGTGACATCAGGTGTCCCATGAGGCTGGGGCAGCCACATTTCTCCTCCTCTAGCTGACACCAGACTGTTTCTCATCCCTGGCAGCACCTTGGGATGCTCCTGTCTCCTATGCTGGCAAAACTCATCAGCTCCCTTTGCACCAAGGAGATACACTGCACTGGGGGAAATATTCCTGGCTTAATCTAACAGAGAAGCACTGACAGCATGGGTGGCTGAGCCAACCTCTGCAGCCCTGGAAGGGCTCTCTGCTGTGCTGCAAAGCCCTGGAGAGCAGGAGAGAACCCAATTGACTTACTGATTTTTGGAGGGAGCTGCCCCTTATTCTGCTGTGTAATCTTCTGCCTGGCACTAAACCCAGCTGAGGTGCTGGGAGCCCAGACATGGGGTGATTTATGGGATGAGGGGGGACACTGGGCTGGAGTCTGCCCACTGGCACTGCTGGTGGATGCCATGGCACCCTAGACATTGAGAAATGAAGAAGCCACTCTGCAAACAACCTTTGAGCCAAAGGATGGGATGTTCCTGTGCCAGAGCACAGATCCTGGATCCTGCTTTGGGGGCATCGGTGGCATCCCCCCGTGGAAGCAGGGTCAAGGTGGGAGGATGCTGGCTTGGGTCCCAAACACCTTGTCCCAGGAGAGGGCTGTTTGCCAGGCTGGTCCCCCTTCCTCTTCCCTCAGGGGTGATATCCTGTCTACACTATTGAGACACACGTAATAGAGTATGTATGTATCCCCCCTTAAATCAGCTAGCCCCGGTGGGGCAGGCAGCTGCTCAGTACCCCTGGCAGTTATGGATGTAGGCAAGCTTAATTAATTCTTATTGGCAGGCAGGGATCTTTTAGGCCTCTTTTCCTCGCTGAGGACCAGGAGAGGAGCACAGGGAGGCTGCAGGACTCTCCCAGCACCAGGGCTCTGCAGCCACATCCTGGGAATACAACTGGGCCTGAGGATTGTGCCCGAGCATGGGAACCTGCTGGGAGGAGAGACAACAGAAACCTGCCAGCCTGCTGCTTGTGGGCTTGATCCATCCAAATCCAGGTACCTAAACTGTGTCAAAACACCAGGACTGTATAAATGTCTATTTCCAGGTACTGGAAGTATGTCTAAATAAAACAAACTAGGCTTGACTACTCATCCTGGACAAAAACCACCTGTAAATTGTGAGGTTTCTATGACACACTGCTGGAACAGGCCCATTTCTCCTTGGAAAAACATTTTGGAGCTCATCTGGTGGTGTTTGTCTCTGGTGGTTGGCTCTGCAGCTGGGCAAGCAAAGCAGGGCTGGATGCTGCAGTGAAGGGCAGAGTGGATGCAAAGAGCATGGAGCAAGGCAGGAGAAGGGTTTGCCTATGGGGTGGAGACCTGGGATGGCAGTGTCCTGCTGCCAGCGTCTTCTGAAGCTGGTCCAGAAACTATAGAACAGCCTGGAGCATGTTTTCTTGTGCAGAGCTGCTGTTAGTGGTGAGCCTGGTGGTGTGCTGCAAAGGGAGAGCTGCTCCTAGCACCCCAGGTTTCCACCAGCTGCTGGCTTGCTCTGGGGACACCTCCCTTTACCTGCTGCCTGTTGGGTGATGGTGGCTCTGGCTCTTGAGGACAAACCTTGGCCGTTGGTCCCCTGCTCTGCTCTGGTCCTGCAGGGCTCCAGTCTTGAGCAAGCTGAGCTTGTGCCTTGGGGTGAGGCCACGGGTCTGCAGCTGGCCCATTTCTGGAAGGGCTCATGGATGTCCACCCCCAGTGTGGCCAGCCCCTCTTCAGGGCAGGCTGAGACTCCCAGTATGGTCCTTCCCCATCTGATCAACAGGCAGGAGAGGGAGGTCCCTGCCTTGCACAGGATCTTCAAACTCCATCCAACTTCACCAAGGCTTATCAATTACTCATTTTGTAATGTTCCTGTCCTCCTGAGAAGCTTCGTTTTCTTTTTTCTCCCTCTCAGTGGCCATTGCATTTTCATCTTCATCTGCCAATAGTTCATTTTCATTTGACATATTAATCTATCCTTCTTTCTGTAAAGATAACTCATCCCTCTGTGATGGCATAACCAGCACCATGACAGGGAATATTTTACTCTCTTCAAAGAGACAGGGGAGTAACAAGTCACCAGAGCTGAGCTGGCATTGCCCACCCATTGTAAGAAGCCAGAGGTCCCTGGCAGGAGAGCTGCTGGGTGATGCTGGTTGAAGAGCCTTGCTCTGGCTTGCAGGCAGGGTGAAGCTTTTAAAGCAGGAGCTGGTGCTCCTGATGCCAAGGTGGGGTTGGATGCTGAGCCCCTCACCCCCATCCTTGCACACACACACACACCTTATGGAATATTTGGCTGTTGGCACTGGATTAATGTGTTTGCTGCTGTTTGGCTGACGTTTTTAGTGCTGTTTGTACAAGGAATGGCATCGGTGTACGACAGCAATTATTGCTGTATAAATAAGATGCTATTGGGCTGCCCCTGAGGTACTCTGGGATGGGAATGGAACTGATGCCACCACCTTATCCCAGGAGGTGGTGGTGGGGACATGGGAGATACCACCCAGGGTGGAAATATCACTGAAAGGAAGAACTGACAGCAAAAGCTGCCTGGCTTCCCCCTCTGCCCCTCCACTCCCCTCTGCCAAAACCTCACAGCTCTGGGGATGTTCCGGGTGCTGTTCCCTTAAACACATAAAAAGGCTCCATCTGGTTTTAATTATTCAAATGAGCTGACAGGGTAATCAATATAAATGGTTAAATGTGGCTAGGATTAGTGCTAGCTCTGCTGCAGTGCTAGGTGAAGGCTCTGGAGATGGGGGGGGNGGGGGGGGGGGGGGGGGGGGGGAGTGTTTAGCTGCTGCCTCCCCATGCTATGGGAGTGCTGGGTGGCTCATGGGGATGGGGTGGTAGCTCAGCCTGGGCTGGTGGGTCACAGGGAGACAACATATCTGTGGCTACTCTGGCAGCTGCAGGATTTAAACCACTCACTTGCTGTACTTGTGGCTGTGGCTGCTTTTTTTATTGCTAATATACTGCTAATTGTGCTCTGCTGTGCGGTAATACTAATAAAGCAAGATTTAGAAAGCAGGAGGCTTAAGAGAGTAAATCAAGGGCATGGCACAGCCTCAGCAATCTGCATTGCAATTAGCCATAGCTCCCCAGCAGTGGGGAAGGACAAGAGACCCCACCACAAGGCTTGAAGAGCAGGGTTCCCATTGCACCCTGAGCTGCGTGGATGGAGGGATTTTGTGGGTCCTGCACCCTGGGGTGGAACCCCAATGCCTCCTCGATGCTGGAGGACCTGTGTCCCTGTGCCCTCCCCAGCAGCAAAGTTTTCCCTAACGTTTTTCTCCTTTCAGAGCTGCTGCCACACTGCTTTTTTTATTTTTTTGCCTTGTTGTCATGGAAATGTTGCCTGCATGTAGCCCTGGTCCTGCCTTCATCCACCCCTGGTGCTGCAGCCGGTGAGTGCCACCAGCCTCCTCCTTCAGGGCACTGCTGAAGGGGGCTGGGTAGGTTTCCCTGAGCCACAGCTTCTGTCTCTCCAGAGGCTGGATAAAACATCATTAAAAGCTGCAAAGAGAGCGGGAAGGGAGGTGGAGCACCCCCGGGGTATTGAGCCTATCTCTGCTGGTCGCTCTCGCAGGCGCTGGTGGCCGTGCCTTGGCGTAGGTGTGCTTCATCAAGGCAGCGCTCGCCTCGGCGCCAGGTCACACGGAGACAGCCCACCCTAATGAGAGATGAAATTGCTCTGCGGGGCAGCAGGAGAGGGGAGAGATAGCCCTGGCCTCATCCCCACTGCCAGCCAGCCACAGGTTTCCTAAGCTTTTCTAGCCACAAGGGATGGGAGAGCTAAGGCGAGGCTGTTCCTGTTCCCTCTTCTCCCAATGCCTCATTTTCATCTCATGTTATGGCATGGAAATGTTTGACTTTACAGCCTGAGTTTATATTGCTGGGAAGTAAGTTAACCGTGCTCTCTAAGTGTTGAAGCTGCATTTCTTTTTGATGATTCCAAAGATTTATTAAGTTCTCCCAGGGAGAAGGAAGAAGAAGAAAAAAAAATAAAAGCCAACTATGCCAGCAAATAAGATTCAGTGGTAGGCCCAGCAAATAAACTGAAAATATATGTGCAGTGTTTAGAGATTTTGCTGGAGCATTCACTTTGTGCCAGCTCTTAACTCCAAAGGTGTCTCTGCAATGCTTGGGGGTATCCATGGTTGGGGATGCTGCTTGGATGGTTCCTGCTTTATCTGGGGGTTTGGATACAGGGGGAAATGAAAAGGTCATTCTTTGCATCAGAAAGGGTTCAGCCAAAACTCTGGGCTGAAAAGAAAACTTAGTGAGTGCTCTCTGCTCAGGAATCTGGAGTCATTCCTGGGCAGCTGATGAAGATGAGAGATGGGTCCAGTTCACTGCGTGAGTTAGTCGCAATTAATTAATGGACTGGGTCTATTAATTTACTTCCAAATCCAATCACTGGGTGATGAGGTCACAGCTGGCAGAGAAGTACCAGCAGGATACAGAGATTTCTGCAAAGTAAATTAGCAGCCCTTTAATTTCAAGACTCCAGGAAAAAAAAATATACCTTAAGGAGAGATGGAGGCTGGAAATGGGCTGGGGCTGGAGGCAAGAGTGGCACAGCTAGCTATGAGGTGGGTGAGAGCCAGAACCAAGCTTAGAGCTGAGTATTTGGGTTCTTTCCCTTTCACTTGGTGGAAAAACCCCTTCCCTGAGAAGTTCTCCAAGGGCTGTTGGGCCATGCTGATGAGTGTGTCTCTTCTATGAGGAGATATTTAGCAGTAAACATGCTGGTTTGCGACAGTAAAGGGGAAACCTTAGCTCCTGGAGGAGACCCCACGGAAGGACAGAGGTTAAAGCTAAGGCTTCAACATTGCTTTTCATTTCACCTTTGAGAAAGCTTTAGCTCAGGATATTAATATATCTTGGTTTTACCAGTACAGTCCCAGTTTCCCCACCACAGTGTATTAAAACAACACTCTTTTGCCATTCTTTCAGCCCTTTGTGGAGATGCCCAAGTGGCAGACATTGCTGCAGAGTGCTGGGAATGCAGGCAGCAGCCCTGGCACAAACACCATCAGAGCTGCTCTCTTGCCCCCAAAACATGCTTGCTTGCCTTTCAGAAAGGCTTGCCCAAGGTGGTGCATTACTATAAGATCCTCTGCTCTAAGGAATAACCTTGCTTTGCTGAGATGAGGTGGCAGTGATGCCGTCAGCTGTTAAAAATAGAGGCTGGACTTCTACCAAGCACCCAGCTCTTACTGTGCTTGAAAACCTGCTGTCCCTCCTCCCCAGGGGAGCAGGACAACACAGGAGGATCCTGGCTGGCTTGGGTTTGCTGTCACATGAGCCTCTAGCTTTGGTGAGCACTGACAAAAAGCTTACAGCTGGCTGAGAGGGGCTGAAGTGCTGTGAGAGGGAGCAAAACATGCACACACCATCCCTTATAGATTTAAGCCACCTCAAGTGAGCTTTCTGTCTTTTATTTTTCTAATTGGTACCCCCTTCTGGTGCTGGCAGTGCTGCTCAGTGGTGTATTCCAGACAAGGGCTGAAGCTGGCTTCTGATTTTTACCCCAAAGGACCATTTTTCTTACAGTGGGGATATTTTTCTTCCATCCCTACAGGGAACAAGCCTTGAACACAAACTGGGGCTCTCTAGGGGATGAATCTTCCCAAATAGACAAGATTTAGATTTCCTGAAGGGTGAGATGATTACAGGTAGATTCTTTACTGGTTCTGAAGGCTGTCAGCTGAGCAGAAATGCCCTCCCCTCCTCACAGAAAAGGCTGAAGACTTGGGGTTGGTTTTTTTGTGTTTTTTGTTTTTTTTTTTCCATTTATAAAGGTGAAAGGAAATGCACAAAAATAAGGCAGAGGTGAGGCATGGGAAGGCAGCAGTGGGCCTGAAGTCTCCAAAAGAACACTAACCACTAAATTATCCTCACAGAAACATGAAAGGCAATGAATTGTGGTTCCCAAAGTCCCATGGGTGTTGCTTTTGCTCCCTTTTCCCTGGCACCCAGCATCCCTCCAGGCTGGAATGCTTACAGAGGGAAGTGCCTGAGATAAATCATGGTTAATCTCAGCTCACTGTATGTGAAGGGTAATAGCTCTGCAGGTTGTTTGCTCACCTGGTTGATGAGCCGATGGCAAATCAAGTAATATTCCTCCCTGCTGCTCCTGTCCCTGCTCTGGCAGAGCCTGAGCTGCCATGTTTTGGGTGCATGATGCTCCAGGGAGTGGTGGCAGATGTCCTGTATGCCAGCAGGTATCCCAGAATCATTATCCAAAACATACCAGTGATCCACTTGCCTTGGGAACTGCTCTTCTAACTGAAAAAAAAAGAATAAATGCAGCTTTCCTCATTAAAAATTACCCATGGTTAGGTAATCAGCTCGAGCCATGTGTGCTCAGATGGGACCTGGGAGTTTCTGAACATCTAACCTGCCTTTTTCTCTCCTCCCCACCCTGGGTGCAGAGAACAGGTTTCTCTCCCACTTTGCAGCCGTTGTCTTCTGTATTTGCAGACTCAGGTTTGTCCTTGACAGTCTCTTCACTGGGTTAAGCAACTCAAATTCATTCAACCTTTTGTATTCCCCAGATCTCCAGGACTGACTTCAGGGAATTCATTAGTGGGTTCTTGGGCCAGGAGGAAGGAAAGTCCTTCCTGAGCCCAGGCTCATCACCACAGGTGAGTATTCCCCCTCTGCCCTGATGCCTGGGCAGGCTTTGGAAAGGTGTAGGAGATGCTTCCAGCAGTTTGGGGTTTGGCTTTTTTTTATGCTTGTGCCTTGCTTCTAGTGGTGCTAACAGCCTTGTGCTAGCCAAAAAAAAAATAAAAAAAAATCAGCTTTCAGCATCTTTATAAGCCTATCAGTTTAGCTTTTCCTGCCTGCCATCCTGCACAAGCACCCAGCTCTTTCTCCCCTCCGTGTATCTATTTAGATATTTTCCTGTACCCAATTAATTCAGCCTTGCTACCAAAGCATTGTGCCTCCTCGACCCATCCTGTCTTTCATCCTTCTCCAATAAAGGCATCTTTTGTTAGCAGCTCACTGCCAGCCTTGTGTAAAACACCCTCAGAACCTTAGAGACGTTCGTGACCCTCTTCTGCAAGCCTTGGTGCTGGTGGGTAGAAGGAAAGAGGTTCATTATCATCTGTGGATGTACCTGAGGCTGATCCCCCTGGGTGAGAGGCAACTAGAGGAAAGGAGAGATCAAGCAATGCTTAGCTGCTAAAGAGCTGGGGCTCTGTAACCCAGGGAGCTGCGGATAGAGCTTGCCAGAGCATCCTGGTGGATTTTTTGACACTGACCACTGTCTTACCATAGAGCTGAGTGATGGTGGTGGGCAGCCAGGATGGGCTGCATCTCTGAACTTGGCTACAGAAAACAGGGCTGAGGCAATCTGTATTTCCTCCCCACCTTTTCCCTACTACTAATCCTTGGAGGTAATGGAAGGTTTTTCCACCAATTATATGTTTTATTTCCATCCTTTCCCCTCTCAGCACAGGGATGGTAACTCCAGCCTGCCTGGAGGGTTCAGGCTTCACTGAAAAAAAGGATTATTATGGGGGGGGGGTGGGGTTTTCATTCTGCAGGGCTGGAGTTGGGGGTGTCCTGCCAGCCAAGTCTTGCTCCCAGGGGCTTGGAGACATGCAGATCCTGCCCAGCTCCTCATCCCCTTGCCAGCAGCACAGAGGCATTTCTTGGGAAAGATGCAATTGGGATTCGTCATCATTGTTGTGGCTAGGCTTTGTGAACGAAGCTCCAGGGAGGGCTCCATCCACGCTCCTCCTCAGCGCCTTTTCCAAGCGCGCTGATNCATACCATATCCATCCAAGGATTCTAGGAACATGGGTATCACTCCCCACACTTTCCCGTGGGCAATGAGTTTAATGCTCCCTCTGCTGTGGGCACAGTTATGGCACCAGGGGCCACAGGAGACCACAAGGGATTTTCAGACTGTGCCTGCAATTGGGATTGCAGCCACCAAAACAGGTATCACCTTATGTCTCAAACAAGGCAAAGTTGTTATAGGGAGCAGGGAAATCATGGAGCATCAGGAAATGCCCTCTCATGTTTTTGAGGCCAAGCCCAATGCTCCGTCCCCAGCTCTTCTTTTCCACTGTAAACCCCCTTGTTGGGGCTCTGGCTGATGGAGGCTGAGATGTTTAGGATGATTTTTTTTTTTCTCCAAAGCCCCAAGGGATGGCACCTTTCTCCTGGCCCCTTCCTCAGCAGGGGCTTGTGAGCAGGTTGGTGCCATCCTTCTCCTTTGCCTCCTGATGGATGTTCTGCTGTTCAAAGTTAGCATTGGTGGGTTTGTCAGAAAAATTAATTTTTTAATTAAAACCATTTTTTTTTGTGGTGGTGCTTTAATGTCTGGGTCTGGAGTAATTATTAGTAGCTCCAGGGAGACTGTGCCTTAGAAAAATTGTTGGTGCTCCTGCAAAGGAATTTATCTGATTAACGTCAGCCTTCACACGTGGCTGGCGGGCGGGGGATGGATGACGGTGGGAGTCCTGCTGCTCTCAAGCAAACTGATTAATCATGGAAAACAAGGCAAGGCTTTGCAGGTGCTGATTTTTTCCCTACCTTGGAGGTGTACTGAGAGAAGAGGAGAGGTTGGGAGCAGCAGCCTGAGGTTCTCTTGCTGTCCCCTACCCCACACGCAGGTGCCAGGATGTTGCTTGAGAGATTGAAGAAGTGAGGAGTTTGTTTCTTGCTGGAACAAGGAGAAAGAAATACATCCAAAAAGAGTGTGAGCAAACTCGGGGGGCATTCTTGTCCTCATGAAAGTGTCCTGGGTGGGAGTGGAAGGGCAGTTGCCAGCCCTGGGGCTGGGGGATGCTCAGCAATATCACCCCTGCTGCAGCTTCTCTCCTTGGGGGATTTTTAGGCTTGCATGTAGCCAAATCCCTCACTCAGCAAAAGGTCAAAGGTTGCCTGAAAGGAAGCAGCTTTGTCCCCCCTGATTTCTTATTAGAGGCTTATTCCTGTCCTGAAGCCTAAGAGTTTAGATTCCTCCCCAGACTCCTGGCTCTAGAGGCTTTTGCTGGGCTGGTTTAATGCTGGCAGCTCTGCTCTGGCTTTGGGCTAGCCTGACTCTGGGAGATTAACTGGGGCTTTGGAATGAGCTGAGCACAGCAGCACCCTTAGCAAGCTGAGAAAACGGTGTGAAGGCACATGTTTGCTCCTCCATCCTGGGAATGTGGTCCTCAGGGATAGCTGGGGGATGGATAGATGGCAGGCAGGAGAGTCTAAATGCTGCATGGCTCAGGACCACCTCCCCTCCCAGCACCAATTGGCCTGATTTCCTCATAATGTTAGTGGTAGCTCCTCTAATGGGTTCTGCAGGCTCCAGGCAAACCCTACCCTTTGTGCTCAATTAACAGGCTATACCCTGGAGAGGGGGAGGTAATATAAATATTTCCCATGTAGTAATAGGATGGGGTTTTGTTCCTTTTTTATCCCACTTCCCCCCACTGTTATGCTATCATTACAATATTGATTTGACATCCAGGTGTCAGGAACAGCTGGATGGCAGAAAAATTGGCAACTTTAATTTCTTTTGCAGGTAGGGGAAAGGAGAGGAAGACTTTCCTCCAGGCTTTCCCCCCCTCCCCTTCTGTCTGTGATGCTCCATGTTCCACCCTGACAGGAACATTTATAAACTGCCACTGTGGGGAGTATTATTAACAGCTCGATTCCTTAAAGATGCAATTAATTATTCACCTGCTTCCAAATCAGTTTAAGCAGCTTCTAAGCTGCAGTGTAAATAAACCCTTCCCAACTCTCCTCTCCTCCTCCTCCTCACACGTACACACACACGTAAGTCCTGGTATTCATAAAGCTGAGCTCTTTCAATTGAGCCAAACCAGCACTTATTGTAAATTACTGCAGCTCCATTGGCTTCCCAGGCTCTCTGCTGAGTTCCACCAGCCAGGATTTTAACTCATCCTTGTAGGGATGGCAACTGGTGCTAGTTCCTCATTTGCCATATTTTTAGGCTGTTTTTTTCCTCCTTGCTCAATCCCTCCTGTTTTGTCATACCTTCCCCCAACCCCACCCCACCTGGGCCAGTCTCCCTTTTGCCTGTTTGTTCTTTAATACATCATCCCCTAAATGATCCCCTGAGTTCAGCATCAGCTTTGTGGAGGGTTTCAGGGGTTTGGTTTGTTCCCTTTTTGGAAAGCTGTTGATTAGGTCTGAGCTGATAGATGCTTTCAAATGCAAGATTGCACCAGCCCTGGGGGAGGCTGAGGAGGGGGCTCTGAGGGGACAGGCACTGTCTTTGCTCTCCTCTGGCTTTCTGGAGTTTAGGTTTGGATGGCTAAAGCAGGTTGAAACGGATTTAAGGTCAAGTTGCTGGGTGTCTTATGGCCCTGCTAGGTTTCATTTCTTTTGGTTAAGTTTCTGGGCTGGTGTTTAGGTTTGGATAAATGGCAGATCTTTGGAGAGAAAACATTTTAAGAGGCTTAGGCTTGTTTTCTCTAATGGGAAGCTGAGACTTGTGGTAGATTTATTGGGAGAGGACAAGACAGAGCTTCTGCAGCACATTGTCATCACCACCTAGAAGTGCCAAGCACCCAAAGGCAAAGGACAGCAGAGGGGCAGTGGCTAGCAGCACTGCTGCAGCTCTGTGGAGGGGGTGATCCTCAGGGGGACCCTCCCATCACTCACCCTTTCACCTGCTTGCTCCTCCACATCACAGCCCCCTGATCCTGACATGCCAGGGCTGGAGGAACTGCTCACCACTGAAGCTCTTCTGCAACTCACTCTGTGAGCTCCTGTGGTCTCCCCAGGGAAAAGCTGCAAACCCTGTGACAAGGGAGTGAGCACAAATGCACAGAAGATGCTTGTCTCCATATATAGACTAAAAAAACCACCCTAAATTGATAAAAATCCCCTTTTCCATTGCAGGATCCATCTCCAGCACGAACACAACCACTGCTTCACGTGCTTCCAGCAGGCCAGGCCAAATCTTTGCATAGATCAGTGGCTAACAATGGAGTTAATAATGATAATGGCACAAACGTCCTTTGCCTGTGTGAGATACACTCGGAAAAATCTACTAGCACCAGGTAATCACCATGTTTCATACTGTCAAAGAGATCAATCATGTGGAGAGCCCATTCATCAGTCAGCTGTGCCGGGGCTGAGCAGTCAGGGAGGAAATGCAGGCAGCTCACAGTGCCCTAGAAAGCTGCAGTGCTCCTGGGGGAAAGCAGGGTCCCCTGAGATTGGAGTGTGGCTGGGAAGCAAGGTGCCAGCAGGCTCGTTTGGGGAGGTTTCAAAGCCCTATCAGGCTTCTGGCAAAGCCCCACTTCCCTCTCCACTCGAGGATGCTCCCCTCTCTCTGTGGTTGAGGCTGACAAGGCTTCCTCTGCTGAAGACAGATTGTTTGTTGCTGCTTCTCCATCTGGCTGGAATTATGTCTGTCTTCCACTGTGTTATTTGTTGCCTGGTTGCCACTTGTAACCCATCCTTTCTCCTTTGCTTTCTACCTTCCTCAGCTGTGTGCTGAGCTGTACTCAGGGCCCAGTACCCAACATGGGATCCCAGTCCACTCGCTCTGGAAAACCTGCCCTAGGGGACTTCTGCTCTGCAAAATAGGACCTCACTCCATAAAGCATCCACACACCCTGTGGTGAGCCAGCAGGCAGGGAACAGGCAGCTGCCTGGCAGCAGCTCTGCTCCAGTGAGCAGCGGGAGCTGCTGGAGAGCCTGGGCCCTGCTGTGGGGAGTCCAGGGCCAGAGCCTGCTGAGGAGCAGTCAGCTGGCAGTGGCAGGGGGCAAGCAGAGCTGTGCAGAAGCGATAGTAAGAGGCTGCCAGAAGATTGTTACAGTCAGCTTGGGGTCAGCAGGTCCTCTGGACAACTTTTTATTGCTTGTTTCTAGAGGATTGGTGTGCTAGCAAAGGAAGAGACCCACATCCTCCAGCTTCCCAGCTCTTCTTGCTCCCCAAACCCCATGGGAGCAAGGTCCCCCAGGGAGGGGTGATGCCAGGGTGGGCAGTCATCACCCTGCCTGTCTTGTGTCTGTGTCAATCTTCCTTCAGACTAGGAGCTGGGAAAGTGCTCCAGGTGTTGCTGGCTCTGAGCCATGGTGGCTGGCAGGACTGTCACTCCTTGTCTGCATAAATCAGCCAGTTGAAGGCATGGGGAGATGGAGGGGATGCAGCCCTGCCTGTCACTCTGCTGGCTTCTCCATTCAGGGCTGGACCACCCCTCTGCTGCTGGCTCTGCCTGCCTGGACCTGCTGGACTCTAGCTTCTGTGCTAGGCAGGAATGCAGGCCAGAGACCACCTTGGCCAAAGAGGGTTTCAGCTCCCTGCCAGGATGGGATTTTGGGTAGAGGACCCTAACCCTTATTGTGGGTCTCACAGCCACATACTGCTAACTTCCCAGTGAAAAGTGAGCAAACCCTCCAACCTACCTTGCCCCTCTGCCAGGTAAGGAGGACTTGAAAACCCACTGATGCCTGCCTGCCTGTAGACAGCCAAGATGGTGACTCCAAGGGCTTGGCTCTCACTGCTCAGCTTTAACTCTGATATCTGTACAAAGCCCTTGGTCATGTGGCACTTTTGTAGTTCATGAGGCAGATGTTATTGCAGAACTCAGCCCATTGCCCCAGACTCAGTGAAGTTCTTTCCAGAGGCTGACCTGAATTTCCCCAAAGCAGTAAGCCTTCCTTGCTGTGACTAGCAGCCTTGATTTCCCCACCATGGTACCTAGCTACCTCACCACCTCTGCCAAGGATGTTGCAGATGTTACCCAACAGGTAACAGCATCTTTGTCTTCATGGCCACTCCAAGAAGGGATTCAGGGCAGAGTGAAGCTGAGAGCCACCCATCTGGCTCGCCTCTCCCTTCTCCCAATTCTGCCTGGTCCATTTCCCTCTTTCTGCTTAGCAGCAACCCTTTCTTCCTCCCTTCTCCTCCTTTTCCCCACTTGTGGGAGACTGCTTGATTGCCTGACTCCCTTCATTAGCCTGATACCTCCTGGAAAATATGTAAACAGAGGTGTATGAATGAGGTGTTGATTGCAATCAGCAGGGGAGAAGAGGGGCTGAGAGTGCTGGAGAGGCCAACGATGCTTTCCAATCACCCTATGGTCTGGGGTGGCTGTTGGAGAGGATCTAGTCCCCAGCAGGTGCTATGCAGGGTGGCTGTCCCACACGGCTTGTATTGGGGAATGGATCCTCTCCAGCAGCTGCCCAAACATCCCTCAGCATGTTAGCACCCTGGTCCCTTCTCTTTTGGGAGCACTGGATGCAGTCTGGGGGAACCTGTCCTCACTGTTGGGATGGGTGGGATGAGGAGGGTAGGGTGCCAGGACCACTTGGGGACCATTGCTGGGATGAAGGCAGGGCACAGAAACGTTAGAGCACCCTAGGGTTCTTGGAAAACATGAGCTTAAAGGGCTGAACATGATCTAAATCACATCCTATTATTAATCTGGCCAGACTGCAATGGAGTTGATCCCTCATCCATTAGTTCCCCTGGCACTGCTGGAGCTGTTGCAGGGGTGGGCAGAATGTATGGAACTAGTACCTGGCATTGCAAAGGGAGATTTGCCCTAGTTTGGGGCAGGGGTGACAAGATGCAGGTGCAGCTAGTCCTCCACCTCTTCACCTCCCCTGTAGCATCACTGCCAGCGTGGGGACCCCTCTGTCAGGAGCTCTCCCCTGGACAAGGTGTTCCCAGCTCTGCTCAGTGAGCCAGGCCATGAAGTGAGGGGGACAGTGGAGGCAGCAATGCCCATCATGCAGGCTGAGGGTGCCTGATTCACCATGCTCCTGGTTCTGGGTTGCTGTCAACGTGCTCAGCCAGAAGTGTCTGTCATCTATTTAGGCATGCAGAAGTTGCCTAATTTTTCCAAGGTGCTGCAAACCCCTGATGCCCTTGAAGTCAGTAGCTGCTGAAAGCAGCCAATACCTCCAAAAACAAGGGAAGGGAGACTTGCAACTGATGCTCCGCAGAAATCGGTGAGCAAATGGCCAGCCCACCTCTCCTTGTTAGCAAAGGGGGTGCTGGGGATAACAGAACCCCCTGGATGGTCAGGAATGATGCCCTGACCTCATGCAGCCCTGCATTGCTAGGGAATCCCCTGGGGGAAGTGCCTTTCCATGCCAGTTGTCACCCAGGGCAGGTCTCTGCTCCCCATGGCCAGCCCTGCTGCCCTGCAAAGCTAGCCTTTGCTCATGGGTGCCAAACTTCTTGCAAAGCCCTGCCTAGAAAAGGCAGAAGAAATAGGATCCCAGAGGATTATTCCCCAGCTGTCCTCCGCGGGGAAACATGACTGCTGAGGATAAAGGCAGGAATTAGAGGAGGGCACCTGAAGGCCGGGGCTCAGGCTGGGAGAGGCATCCCTGCAGAAGGAGGCAAAACACTGGCAGTGTGTTTTTTGTTACCGTGCATCTGTTATTTGACCTTATAAAACTCTATTTGTGGAGGTGGTTGTTATTTTTCCTTAAATCTTTTAATCTAAAATCCCATTAGGCTCAGCAGCGTGTTCATTTGCAAGCAGAAGCAAAACAGTTTGGCGTTTGCTCACTCCTGTATCTTCCCTCACTTCAAACAGATGTAATAAAGTATTTTCTCTTTTTCTCTTGTTTCCCTTTGTGGTTTAGCTTTTTAGGAGCCTTGGAGGCAGATCAGCCTGCTTTGCCCCCCTCCCAGCACCACACGCTGCTTCTAGCTCTGCTGCTTTCTGCTCTGCTGAAATCAAATAGAATTCATAGGATGCCCTCCGGAGTGGGGACTTTTCTTTGCCTGGCTCTCCTGCCCAGCAGTGCTGCTGGGGTCAAACCAGCCCTGCTGTTTCCAGACCATAATGCCTGCCCTTAGAATAGAACAGTGTTAAAAGATACATCCAGGAGGTAGTTTTTTTTCCAAGGGGTATTTTTATAAAAGCTTGGGTGTACAGAGCAAAGCCTGCAGCCCCCCAGCCTGAGGAGGGGCCAGCCTGGGCCCCACCTGAGGAGGCATCTTTGCAGTGCTGGTTTCTTTCAGCCTCCCCTTGTCTCCATCATCTTTATTTCAGGAATGACTTAAGTTGAGGCTTTGAATAATTCACCTGGAGCATACGGCAGTCCACCCTGACTGATTTGTCACAACTTCCCTTGACTTCAATAATTCACTTTCCTGCTAGGAGCTGATGTGCTTCCCTTGTACGTGGGTTTGCTGCTGAGCGGCCATGGCTCCTGGATCAAACCTGTTCACAGGGAAGAGAAAAAGGGGATTTAAGGCCAAATGCCTTTGTTTTCCAAAACTCTACTTCCATGCAGGGCAGAGAGTTTACCAGGGAGCTGTGAGGAAAGCAGTAACAAAGTGAGCTGAGAATGGCCATGGATTGCTGCTGGAGGTGCTTCTCTGGTCCCAGGACCCCGCAGCAGCAGTAAGTGTTGGTCCTGCAGCCCCCTCCTCAGCGTGAGGCTTTCAGGCTGCAATGCAGGTGGGTCAGTAGCCACCCCCCAAATCGCCCCAGGCCTCCCCCAGCACAGGGGCTGTGTCTCAGCCTCACTGCTCCAACTGGCTGGGAGCTGCATCCCACATCAGCCTTCCCTAACAAGGAAGAGCTTGTGTTTTCACCCAGCAAATGAAACCAGTCTGGGTTAATGAGCCAGTGATGGCCAGTAACAGCTAATAAGAGCAAGACCAGCAACAAGCCATGGGGATTCAGCAATCTCTCCACCCAGGCTCTGCTTCTCTGGGTAAATTAGGGTTTAAATTAAAGGAAGGACAAAGGCTTCTCTTGCAGTGTATTGATAGGGCTGTGATGGAGGATGTACAATATGCATAGGGGAGAGGCTAAACTATATAAACTGCATAATGTACAAGTCCTGAGGCCAGGCTGGTGAGAGATGGAACCAAGGAACCATGGCCATGAATAACCAGCAAACTCCCAGGAGGAGAGGAGAAGAGAGCCAGGCAGCCTGAGGTAGGTGCTGGTGAGGATGCTCAGGTGCCTGTGTGGGAGCGTGGCTCATGGGGAAGGGTTTGTGCTCATGCTAAGTGTGGTGAAATTAATTTCCTCGCAACGGCACTTCAATATTACAAAGTGCTCCAGAAAAATCAGAGAGGGTCTGAAGCAAAATGCAGTGGAGTCAATTGAAGTTAACTTCCCTGGGCACAGGGCCAGGCCCCTCTTTAGAGGCTGTTTTCCAGAAAGGCAGCAGATTGCCTGCAAAAATGTATTTTCATTCACTTTTGATTTGGCTGCTTTGAGCGTACTCGAACCCAAGCAAGATGTGTTCCTCTTAAAGAAACCCCAGGAATACTCCAGGGCTACTACAGGGACCTCCAGGCACTGCAGCATCACCCAGGGAGGCCAGGCTGGTGGGAAGAAGGAGAGGGGTGTCTTGCAGCTCCCATGATGTGGGGAAGGGTTTGCAATCAGGCAAGGCAAATCCTCCCTCGTGGCCAGAGACCAGAGGGGTCACTGATGCTGAGGTACCCGTGAAGCTGGGAAAAGAGGCACCAGGAAAGCCAAGATTAAGAGTCAGAGGGCTTAGGCAGACTCGCTGCAGGTTGAGGCTGAGCTTGAGCCTGGGGTGCCCATGGTGGGGGAGAGGACTTGAGGCTCCGTGCCCTGGGGTCAACAGGGAAGACCATCTCCTAACTCTGCTTGCATTGTTTCTCTCCCCTAAGGCTGTGCTTCCTGCACCATGGTGGGGGCAGGAGGGGGTTCCACAGCTTTTCTCCCCCCTTTCCTGTTCCCCACCCCATAACCCCCTGTTCTGATGCTGCTCCTCCTGCTAGCTGCTCTCTGTCTAATTGCATCGTAGCCTATGCTGGGCAGGAAACCACTGCTTTGGCTTCCAACAGAAGATGCCCTAAACCCACTAATTATCCACCTGACTTGCTCCACAACCTCCCGTGACATTCCTGAATTTTTCCTGCCGTTTCAGCACCACTAACGAGCAGAAGTGCCAAGGCTATAGCCAGCAGCTCCCCAACACTGGACCCAGCAGTCAGCTTGTCTCCAGCATCCCCCGGGGATGCTCTGCTGCCTTCCCCCTGTTCAGCCTTCTCTTTGCCTCATCCTTTTGATTTGCAGGCACTTCTCCTGGCCTACTTGCATCCAGTTCATTTTCCTTTTCTTAAATAAAACCTGACTCCAGGCCTTATTTGGTAAATAGAGCTGGGAGAAGCTGGGCTGGCTCTTTCTTCTCCTGACAAGCCTTTCAGGGTGGAGGAGATGAGACGGAAAGAGAGACAGATGAATAGGATGCAAAAGCGGTGAAGAAAAATAAACATGAGATAAAGGGAGCGTGGGAGAGAAAGAGAAATGAGGCAGACCTAGAGCTGGGATGGGGAAGGAGAGTAAAGGCTCCAGCCCCTGCTTGTGAAGCAGGGGAACAAACTAGGAACACACTGGTATAACATAGGCAGTGCTTAGCATCCCTCCCCAGCTCCTCCTGGCCACCCCAACTTGGGGATTTGGGGAGAGGGACCTGGTCTGGTGAAGAGATGACCATGCTTTCATCCAGGAGCTCTCCTCCTGTGCACCCTAACAAATGTTCACCCTGAGGTGTAGGTCAGTCAGGGAAGCAGCCAGGCACTTCAACATGGCTCTGTCTCCAGCTGTCAAATGCTGTAAATATCTTGGAGGCAGTTAATGCTGGGAAACAACAGAGGTGCTTTAAACACAGCCCAGAGCTAAACCCACTGCTGGTAGGGCTCATAAATATCCCCTTTGTGTTCCTTCTCTGTCAGAAGGTAGCAATAAAAGAGAACAAAAGCCAAAGCCATCATGGGGAGGCTTCAGCATCTCTGGTACCTCCTTACCCCTTCCAGAGCATGTCTAATAGCACTGAGGAGTAAAACCCAATTAGCTGGTGGCACCAGTTTCTTTGTGGAATGTGGGGAGCCCAGCACTGAAATGGTGAGGTTGGGAGCTGGTACAAGGGTCTCCTGGAGGGCTCAGTGTGGAAATCATTGCTTTTCCTGTTATTTCTCCTTTTCAGCAGGCTGAGTAGCACTGAACATCTGCCCGAAGGCAAGTAACCTGGCCCAGCTCTTGAAACCACCAGCTTCACTGGCAGCAAATGAAGTCCTTGGCTGAAGAGAGAAAGTGAGGGGTAAAGTGCTAAAATGATCTGTGCTGAAAGCAGGTGAGAGAGCCTGCTGTTAAACAGGGCCTGTGCCAGAGAAACAGGTGAGGGCTGGCACTGAGAAAGCCCTGACTGTTACTGGAGAAGCCAGGGAAATGTCTCTCCTTTACCAACATGCCCAACCACCCCATCAACCCTAAAAGCAAAGGACCTCTAGGGTGGCAGGGCTCACACTCAGGGAAGGTGGAAACCCCATCTGGAGGCAGGCATCAGCAGCATAGCTCTGCCCCAGTTGCTATTTATTTGTTTCTTTATTTTTAATAAGCTGAATTCTCAGCTGGACCCAGCAGAAAAATCAATAGCAGGACTTGAGAAAGCAGTCAAAATACAAGGAGTTAAATTGTCTGCCCTGCAGGCAGCAGTGTGGCTTCTTGGGTATCATGATGTGTGGCTGCACTGAATGGGGGGCAACAATATGACAATTTCAAACAGCCTTTGAAATAATCACCTAAGATTATTGAAGCTTCTAAAAATAATAAAAAACTCCAAACCACCAGGGGAAGATCTCTGGATTTTTTATAAAGTGCTGTTTAAGAAGTTGGTGGAAGCTGGCAGAGCAGGGGAAGCCACCACCTCCCCACTGCTGAAGGCATCTGGGGAAGGGCTGGGGTAGGTTTTTCTCCTTTCCCAGTCAGATCTGAAGGATAGCCTGCCACTCTGCCTGTAGAAGCCTTATCTGCAAAGCAGCACATCAGCTTTAGCAGAAAGCCTCTCTTTCTCCAAAGTCTCTTTAATTCCATCCTTTTAGATCTGCCTTTTCAAGCGCGGCCCCAGCGACATCCATCTGCCCTTCCGATAGAGATGGTGGCCTGAATCAGTTTATTTTTGGCAGCTTCACCTTGGGTTTCTCTGTGGCAGGGAAGCTGGGTGATGCTGTCCTCCCTCCCTCCAGCTGCAGGGTGTTGTTGGGTTCAGCTATTTTGGTCCTCTCTTCTGCTGGGGGATGCCGGACAGACAGACGCCGTTGGGCAGCAGCTGTAGGCACCTCCCGAGGCTGTGCAAGCCTGGCCATGAGTTACTAACAGCGTGTGGCTCTTGCTGGTTCTTACCCAAGGGCCTGTAGGGACAATCCTGTATCGCCCCCTGCAGCCACCCCGTGGGACACCCAGGACCGGGCTGGCCTTTTAATGTTTGCTGCCTGGGGCTGAGAAAGGCTCAGGGAGCCTGACCCTGAGTTTTTAAATGGCTGGCAAGCTCTTTCACAGCAAGAGGAGGAAAGCGGGAGGGGGAATATAAAGAAACAATTTTCTTCTAACATTTCTCTCTTCTGCTTCAGAGTGAGCTCTTCCGGGAGGAGGTCTTTAAAATTAATAATATTCTTTCTTTTTCTCTCTGTATTCCCGAGATTCCTAGTTTAAATTAATGAAATGTCAAATGCTATTAAGTTCTGATCATGTATTTGTGATAAGGAAGGGGCTGATTTCCAGCCAGTTTACAACTCTGATCTCTTCTCCCCCTCCCCACTCTCTGTTTTTTTTTCCCTCTGATTAAAACTCCCTTTATTAGATGTGCTCTTTCATCGGCTCCCTCTGATTTCTGTCCTCTGCAGTTCAAGGCTGGGGAAAGCCTTTTTATTGAGCAGAAGACTTTAAGGCTTTTTAGCATTCTAGTATATTTTTTCCTCCAAAGTCTTTTCAGGCCAGGGGTGACAGAACTGTCTGCTGATGGGTGCTCCCAGGGTCCTCTCAGCCCCTACTGCTGAGGCCCCAACCCTACCATTTCTTCTCCAACTTCCTTCCTTCCCTCTGTACATAGGAAATGATGGTGTTAATGAGTTTAAAAGGCCACATCATAATCCAACACACTGTAGCCAGCAACTTTGCAAGGAAAGAAAAGCTTCACCATCCCCAGTACAGGAAGGATCCCCAGTACAGGAAGGATATAGATATGCTGGATCATGTCCAGAGCAGGGCCACGAGGATGCTCAGAGGCTGGAGCACCTCTCCTGTGAGGACAGGCTGAGAGAGTTGGGATTATTCAGTCTGGAGAAGAGAAGGCTCCAGTAAGACCTTCTTGTGGCCTTCCAGGATCTGCAGGGGCTACAAGAGGGATGGGGAAGGACTTGTTAGGATATCAGGTAAGTGATAGGACCAGGGGGAATGGATCCAAGCTTGAGGAGGGGAGATTTAGATTGGACATTAGGAAGAAGATTTTCCCCATGAGGGTGCTGAGCCACTGTGCCAGGTTGCCCAGAGAGGTGGTGGCAGCCCCAGCCCTGGCAGTGTTGCAGGCCAGGCTGGCTGGGGCTGGGAGCAAGCTGCTCTAGTGGGAGGTGTCCCTGCCCATGGCAGGCACAGGGGTTGGCACTAGATGATCTTGAAAGTCCCTTCCAACCCTGACAATTCTATGATTCTACAGTTCTATCTTCCCCAGTCCTGTTTCTTAGCAGTGCCAACTGGATTTTCCTCATAGTGATTCTACCAGGACACCATGTAAAAGAAAAAAGTCCTCTGATGGCCATGGACTGCCTTGGGAAAGACCAGTCTGGGGGGTCAACCACTGAGGGCACCCCAAACACCTGAGCTGCCCAGCAGTCCTTGCTTTGCTCCCTCCCCGACAAGGTCGAACAGTGAGGGTTGTGCAGCTGGCAGCATTCCTAGAGGGATGATTTAGGGCAGGAAGAGTGGATGGATTCACATGTAGGCAGCTAGATGGGCCCATTCCCTAATGGATGGGCAAGGAGGCAACAAGATGGTCTTGCTGATGGCTTCATCAGTCACCAATCTGGCTGGGCTCTCCAGCAAATTGGAAGAGCTCAAAGGGTTAATCTGTGATTTAGGACTCATCACCAAAGATACAGTCATTGGGAGAGAAGAAAGCCCTGTCGAAAGCGTTAGGAAATAATTTGCCTTGGCACTTTCTTATAAGAGTGAATTGATTTTTGCTGGGCTGTGTCAGGCTGAATTATGAATGGGGGAAAGCAGGGCTGGCACTCCTGGAAGTGAAGGTATGATAACTAGAGGCATGTGCAGAGGGGGCCTGGGGCTGCTTTCTTCCAGTGGTTCGCACGTGAACTGGGGGACACAATGTCACTGTCCCCAGAGCCCTTGGAGAGACTCCAGCCTACACACAGACGTGCCCCCCCCCCCAGTTGTGCTCTCCACACAAGAAGCCTTTCCTGGCCCATCCAGGATCATCTTCGCTCCCTGCCCAGCCAGCAGAGCAGCTGATGCTGGTTGCCAAAGGGCAGGGCAAAGCAAAGCACTGCAATTGTCCTGGGAGGAGGTGGGAGCATGCACGTATGCCAGCGGTGATCCCATCACCCTGCCCTCGCTTCTGTCCAGCTCTCCGCAGCCCTGCTGGGGAGAGATTGTGTCCCCAGCCCTTTGTCCTGGCCCTGCCTCGTTGCTTGCATCCATCTCCCTCAGCCCATGCTTTATCAGTCGTGTCCCACTCGATGCCGCTTTCCAAGGCACAGACCCTCCCACAGGCTGCTGGGAATTGTAGTGCAGTAAAGGCAGAGGTGGGGAGCGGAGACAAAGGCAGCTGTCGCCTCACTGCCAGCCTGCCCCGTGCGGTTCCCCTTGGCAGAGCCAGTGGCAGGCTGAGCCCTCAGCACCAGGAAGCCCTGGGGAAGGCTCTGTCTGCCTCTGGCATGAGATGCTTCTCCCTAGCTAGGGCTGAGCATCCAGCCACGCAGATTGGCTTTTGTTTGCCAGCTCAAGGGGAGGCAGTGGGAAGAAAATGAGGTCTGGGCTTATTCTTTTTCCCCTTTGCCTTCTTATTTATTATCATCTACTACAAATCAGCTCCAACTCATCAGTAAGACCTGACAACAGCAATTCCTGGATAAGGGAGACCCTGTCGAGAAGCCTCACCTGATTACAGCCACTTCCCAAACAAAGCAGCTCAGACTCTTTGCTTTCTTCCCTGACTCTTTTCCCAGCAAATCCCCCAAAAGCACAGCTTCTTTCAGCTGTCTGCTCTGTAATGCCAGCTAACCCAGGAATAAACACCAGCTTCATCCAGCTCGGTACAGCATCCCTGGATTCCTGGGAGGATGGAAATGCCCTGCTCTCCAGGGAAACAGGCAGGCAGGCAGGGAAAGGAGGAGGCTATCATATCACACACCACTTCCAGCAGATGGGTAGGGGGACAGGGAGCCCCAGCCCTCTCATATCCCAAAGCTATGGCTCAACACACCCCCCC